>JAZDUH010000459.1:5362500-5665000 GCA_036419115.1 Scarus forsteni
CAGATTAATTTCGTTTTAATCTCATTTACAATTACCGCCTTTCACAGTTAAAACAGAGTAGTCTAGATTACAAGATTAAGCAGCTTGACATCTTTCACTTTTTTCCCCGCTTTTTTTTACTGGCATGAATTTGAGATATTTGTGCTTTTACAAGTATTTTTCTGTGGATGCTCGTTCTTCATCCATCTATCTATTATCTTTACCGTGTATCCCTTTCAAGGTCTTGACATTGAGCGAGAGGTGGGGTACAAACTGAACTGGTTACCAGCCGATATATTCCACATAGAGAGCAGGGATGGGAATGAATGAATCAAAGTATCGATATCACGAATCTTTTTGCTAATCAATTCCCTTACCAATTTCTTCCACTGACAGGGTTCAGAAGTGTCCGAAGTGTGGCTTATGCCACAGTCACACATCTCATGGCAATTGTGCACAACCGTACACGATTGGAAAGGTTGGTGTGATCACTATGATACGTGATGAAATGACTGTCTCTCCCCTGGACACACCCCGTACATACACTGTCATTATCGCTTTTACGACACTTCAGAGGTTGTTCCTCCTGCTCCAGTTAGGTTAATGCAGTGATATGACAAGGCATATATGGCACTCTAATACCGTTTGCTTTAGGACTGCATTAGGCTTCCACCCCGCTACACTGAGAGCGGCGATTCTCCGCAACAGTTTTGAACAGTTCAAAATTGTCCGGACTCTTCCCTGTTACCCGCCTTTCATCCACGACTATACAACGCCGATCCAGACCAAGTAGTGCATTCACCACGACCAAAGCACATTTCATCAGGGTTATGACAGTCGTGCACAATCGCAATGAGAAACAGGAAAGTGTGACTGGGGCTTTAATTTTATTCTAAAGGTGCTTACTGCACAACCTTAAGTGAGTGGAAACACCAGCAACATACCGAAGCAGTTATCTATGCTGTGACATGTGTTTGACATTGTTGCCATTGAAAACCTACAGGCCAACATTTTGGAATCAATAAGGGACTTGTTAAAAAATTGGATGAATTAGAAAGATTGTTAGAAGCATTGGTGTTGATAAAATATTTTCAATTCTCATCCCTAATAAAGAGGCAGACAACAATTGGTATCAACAGATGTTACATTTTTACAAGTACATCTCAGTAATATTTTTGCCTTATAAGTTTGCATTAAGATTGTGGAGCTTCACTTTGCATATTAATCTTAAAATGGAAGCACATACTGCCAAAACAGGGTCAGTTTTCTTTTAGCAGGTAGGTCAGACAATGTTTTACCTTATAAAAGGGCAGATGAAGCTTGGTTTTACAGTTACTATCAAAAATATACTTAAGATATGATGTAGGTATAACTTAAATAGAAGAACTTTTAGCCATTTCTCTGTTTCGGTATCAGTACTGGCCAAAATAAGTTTTTGAAATATTGGGTATTCGCAAAATACAGCATTGTGCATCCCTAGTTTTGGGCACTGCAAAGAGGGGGAGATAGTCGGGTCATTTTGGAGCGAAATGTGACTGCAGTAAGCGAAGGTCCGTTTCTCAATGGATTTGTCATCTCGGAGGGCTAAAAAACAAATTTAGCCGGGGTGTATTTTTTAAAATGGCGGGGAAATATTTTTAGAGGCCAAAATCCAAAATGGCTGTTGTGGAAATGATCTTTTTTAAGGCTCGACCTACAATGATGGACAATAAATGTTTTCAGACCTTATTTTTGTTAAGAAATACATATTTATTAGTTACATGATGATTTGACATTATTTTAACCTTCAAATTCAAGATGGTTTTTGTTTTTTGGGGAGTTTTGAGAATTGCCATTTTGGGAATTTTTCAGAAGTTTTTTTTTGTTTTTGAAATTTTTTTCAGTATTGTTACAGAGTCTCTTTAAGGTTCTAATGGCAGCTTTGCTCATGATGAATTGAATAATATACAGTTAAAGTTCACAGAAATAACATCTGAAGTCAATAAAGTAGATGTTTATGTGTAAACAACACTTGTTGATTTCCCATTAAAATGGACTATGCGGCTATGACTTTTCAGGTCTGTATCACAATTTTTTTGGCCTTAGTAAATTCTTTTGCAGTTTCAGACCCATGGAAATGAATAGATTCCTTTATTTGGCTCCCATTTAAATGAATTGAGATTTACCATCACCATGGAAACCACTGGAACAAAGACATATGTGTGATGTCACAAGGAAAATGCAGGCCGTTTTCAAATTCACGTACTACATACTGTTTATGAAAGTGGTATGTAGTAGGCACTGCATACTGCCTACTACATTTGAATGAAGTACGTAGTATGACTGTTCTGTTAGGTTTATTTTGTAGTATGCTACACTGGTTTCCAGTTCAAGCAAAGTGGAAATAGGCTACAGCTAATTTTTTCCCAATCCCTCCTGTATCAGTATTTTCTTGTAAATCTCCCGTGTGATGATATAATAATAAAAACATTCCTCTGCCTCTCAAAACTGAACTCTGTCTCTAGCCTGAAGGGGGCGGTAATGCTCCAAAATGATGGATGCCAACTGCCGTAAAACCAAAGAAGAAGAAAAAGCCTGGTGAGAACGTCCACCTGCAGTCGCCTGGGTGGCAGCTGTTGTGAGATTAGCAGTAGAACAAACCAAGAAAAACAAAGTGTTTAGTTTAGTTTATTGATTTATTTGACAGGGACCATGTACAAATACATTAATCTTTCAATAGAAAAGATGCTTTGTACCAGATTTAGCAAATGCTAATTTCCATCTGCAGTCCCTCCCTGCAGTTATTTTAGATTTCTTGTACACCTGTCTTAAAATGTGAGGGATACTGGAGCTTGGTTGGGGTTGTGAGAGGGATCAGACTCTGATCCCTCTCAGCTCGGCTACACGCCCTGAGTCTGTGCATGAGCCACTACTTGTTATCTTTACCTTTTCAACACGCAATAGTGTGTAATAACTTGTAAAAAGGTCTGTTGTTGTTTTTCCATTGACGGTTAGTAATAGCCGGACTGCGGCATTATTAGCGTAAACCACTGACAAGTACAGTATGACATTTTACCATTACATTCTACATTCATTACATTCTGCGTTTTCCTTGTGACATCACACATATGTCTTTGTTCCAGTGGTTTCCATGGTGATGGTAAATCTCAATTCATTTAAATGGGAGCCAAATAAAGGAATCTATTCATTTCCATGGGTCTGAAACTGCAAAAGAATTTACTAAGGCCAAGAAAATTGTGATACAGACCTGAAAAGTCATAGCAGCATAGTCCATTTTAATGGGAAATCAACAAGTGTTGTTTACACATAAACATCTACTTTATTGACTTCAGATGTTATTTCTGTGAACTTTAACTGTATATTATTCAATTCATCATGAGCAAAGCTTCCATTATAACCTTAATGAGACTCTGTAACAATACAGAAAAAAATTCCCCAAAAATGGCAAAAACTCCCCCCAAAAAACACCAAAAGTGACAGCCATCTTGAATTTGAAGGTTAAAATAAGGTCAAATCATCATGTAACTAATAAATACAGTATGTATTTCTTAACAAAAATAAGGTCTGAAAACATTTATTGTCCATCATTGTAGGTTGAGCCTCAAAAAAGATCATTTCCACGACAGCCATTTTGGATTTTGGCCTCTAAAAATATTTCTCCGCCATTTTAAAAAACACACCCCGGCTAAATTTGTTTTTTAGCCCTCCTAGATGACAAATCCATTGAGAAACGGACCTTCTGTCACAATTTCAGCCTCAGCCTCATCCGCAGCCTGTCACTCACCTGCTCCACTCCAATCAGTCCAGATTCACCCCACCTGTGTCGCCACTCACACCTGCGCCTCGTCTCTGGCAATCAAGCCAGCTACTAAAGCCCCAGCTCCGCACTCAGTCATTGTCAGACTGTCGTCGCTCTCATGCTGAAAGGTCCAGACTCGTTTCCCGGATTGATCACCCGTTGCCAACTTGTTTCGTCCCAGACTCTGCCTCATACGCCTGACCCTCGGCCTGACTCCAAGGTATCGACTAGCTTCTGTCCTGCATTCACCCGCCTGTCTGAATCCCCGGCTTTCGATCCTGCTGCAGTCCCCTGTTGCCGAGTCCTGTCTGATCTACGTTGTGACCCACATCCGGTATCTGATCCTGCTTCCGTCTCCTGTTGCCGAGCCTGTCTCTTCTACGTTGTGCCGTTCGCCTGGTGTCTGACTCCCCGCCTGTCCTCGACTACGAGAGCCCGCCTGAACCACATCACCGAGTGTTCCTGAACGCCTCCAATCGTCAGCAAGTGAGTCAAGCCTGCATTAAAGCTTTGAGTGAGCTTCTGCCTGTGCATCTCCTGAGTGGCCTAGTCGGTAAGGCGTCCGGCTACGGATCAAGTGGTCACAGGTTCGCCTCCCGCTCAAGCCACAGTCTGTTACGGTCCTGTCTGTGTGGCTCTCTGTTTTGGGAATGTCTTTGTTTGCTGTCGCGGTGTGAAGCCCCGCTCAAGAAGCAGCTTTACTCCGTTAAAAGACTGTGTGAGTTGTCACCCCTTTGTTTGCTATCGCGGGTTGAAGCCCCGCTCAAGACTCAGCTACACCCCTCTGAAAGACTGTGTGCCCTGTTACCTGAGAAGATCTGGGTTAGCTCACTTGGGAATCTGCCCGGCCGCAGATCAACTGGCCGCGGGTTCGCACCCCGCTCAGAACTGTTCCTGGTTGTGCTGTTAAATAAAGTCTGTCTATTCCTAACGTCACCCACTTGCTTCTGGGTCCTCACTCACAACATTACAGTACAGTCTGACCAGAAGATGGACCCAGCGAGTAGTTCACCATCTGCAATGGACAGACTAGAGAGTGGAAGGAGTGTTGGCTCATCATGAGGGACTGATCGCTACAGCCACCACTCACCTACAGGGGCCGTAGATACACTCACTCGGACTGTCACGGAATTGGCCTCCAGGTTCCAAGCTCCACCAGCTCCAGCCCCAGCTCCTGATCCTGAACCTGTTACTCTGCATCCTGCCCTGCCCGGCTCCAGAGCCACGAGTGGGCTCCCTGAGCCTTCTGATGGAGATCCAGAGGTTTGTTCAGCCTTCATAACCAACTGCACCCTGCTCTTCGCTCTCCAACCTCGCACCTTCTCCTCAGAAGCCGCCAAAGTAGCCTATACCATCAACCATCTGGCCAGGCGTGCAAGACTCTGGGGAGCGGCTGAGTGGGACCGTCAATCTCCTGCATGTTCCAGCTTCCTCACCTTCTCTGCTGAGCTTGGAAGGTGTTAGGTCAAAGTCCTGACAGAGCTGGGGTAGCGGCAGGTCTCCTGAGACTCCAACAAGGTCGGCCGGTCGGTAGCAGATTACTCCATCGACTTCCGCACCCAGGCCAGTCGCAGTGGGTGGAACTCTTCGGCTCAGATCGATGCCTTTGTTCACGGGTTGGCTGATTACATCAAGGATGGTCTGGTCCCGCATGAACTCCCTTCGTCCCTGGATGGCATCATCGCCCTGGCCACAAGGATCGATCTTAGCATCAGGGCCAGGAGAGGAGCCAGAATCTGGCATCAATTCAGCAGCCCATTCTCAATCCCCAAGCCAAGGCTCCACCTCGACCGTCCTCCTCAACTCTGACGGCAGAGGACTCGAACGATGCAGTTGGGTCGCACTTCTCTAACCCCAGCTGAAAGAAGGCGTCGGCTCTCCTCCCAGCTCTGCCTCTACTGTGGAGGACAAGGACACTTAGTCAACGGTGTCCAGTAAAAAGCGAGCTCACACGTAGAGAGGAGATCGGGTGAGCTCTTCCCTCCAGCCTCCTCAAGTTCATCGTCCTTCCCTGCCTGCTCGTCTGCTCCTGCCTGGTGGACCTCAGACCCTGGCTACCCTCATTGACTCCGGCTCCGACTCCAGTCTCATTAGCAGAGGGTTGGCGAAACAACTTGGACTGAGTCTGCTTCCCCTGAATCATCCCATCCCGCCAAAGCACTGGACGGCCACAAGATGGGGGTCATAACCCACCAAACCATCCCAGTCACCATGCTCATCTCAGGCAACCACAAAGAAACCATCCAGTTTCACGTTCTTGATCACCCTGAGGTACCTCTGGTGCTTGGTTTCCCCTGGCTCCGTCGTCACAACCCCATCATCGACTGGTCCACCAGCTCCATCCGTGGTTGGGGAACCACGTGTCACCTCACCTGTCTGAAGGACGCCTCGTCCCCGCAGCTTCCTGTCAGCCCCGAGGTCCAACCTGAACTCTCCCGGGTACCCCCCGAATATCACGACTTCGGGGCCGTATTCAGCAAGGCTAACGCCACCTCTCTGCCACCACATCGACCCTCGACTGTGCCATAGACCTTCTCCCGGGCACTACCCCGCCTAAAGGAAGGCTGTATTCCCTCTCAGCACCCGAAAGAAAGTCCATGGAGGAATACATCGGCAATTCTCTGGCTGCTGGCATCATCCGTCCTTCTTCGTCCCCTGCTGGTGCAGGCTTCTTCTTCGTGGAGAAAAAGGATCACTCCTTAAGACCCTGTATCGACTATCGGGGTCTCAACGACATCACGGTAAAGAATCGCTACCCCCTGCCGCTCATCTCCTCGGCCTTTGAGTTACTCCAAGGAGCCACAATCTTCACTAAACTCGACCTCCATAGCGCCCTACCATCTCGTCCGCATCAGGGAAGGGGCGAGTGGAAGACAACCTTCAACACTCCCATTGGTCACTACGAGTATCTGGTGATGCCATTCGGACTGACAAATGCTCCAGCAGTTTTCAGGCCCTGGTCAGCGACATCCTCCGAGACATGCTAAACAAGTTTGTCTTCGCTACCTGGACGACATCCTCATCTTCTCCAAGACCCTCAGTGACCACGCATCATGTCCAGTCCGCCCTTCAAAGACTCCTGCAGAACTCACTCTTCGTGAAGGCGGAGAAGTGTGAGTTTCACGCTTCCACTGTGTCGCTCCTGGGCTTCATCGCCTCAAGGGCAACATTCAAATGGATCCAGCTAAAGTCTCTGCAGTCACCACCTGGCCTGTCCCTGAATCCCGTAAGCAGCTTCACCGCTTCCTGGGCTTCGCCAACTTTTATAGGAGATACATCAGGAACCACAGCACTCTCGCTGCTCCTCACCGCCTCACCAGCAGCAAGAAGACTTACCTCTGGTCCCCTGAAGCCAATACTGCCTTCCACACGTTGAAGGACAAGTTCACCACTGCTCCTATCCTGCAAATGCCCGACCCAGACCTCCAGTTTCTGGTGGAGGTGGACGCCTCCGATGTAGGGGTAGGAGGAGTCCTATCCCAGCGCTCACCTACAGACCACAAGCTCCATCCCTGTGCCTTCTTCTCGCCGACTGAGTCCCGGAGAGAAACTCGACATTGGCAACCGTGAGCTTCTAGCCGTCAAACTAGCCCTGGAGGAATGGAGACACTGGCTCGAGGGAACCAAGGATCCTTTCCTGGTGTGGACCGACCACAAGAACCTGGAATACATCAAGACGGCTAAAAGGCTCAACGCCCGCCAAGCACGATGGTCCCTCTTCTTCTCCAGGTTCCACTTCACCTTGTCTTACCGCCCTGGTTCCCGCAACACTAAGCCTGACGCTCTTTCCGCCAGTACCTACGAGATGACGAAAGCCCAGAGAAACCTGCTCCTATCTTGGCTCCTCCTTGCATCGCCGCTACCCTCGTCCTGGGAGATAGAGGAGAGAGTCAAAGCCGCCAACCAAGATCAATCTGGTCCCAGTGCCTGCCCTCCTCATTGTCTCTTCAGGCCTGAAGCCCTTCGGTCGGAAGTCCTGCAGTGGGCCCACACATCCAACTTGACCTGTCACCCTGGATCACTTCGCACCCGAGGTTCTCCTGCAACGCTTCTGGTGGCCCACGCCGAGGGGACACCCGGATTTCGAAAGGCCTGCCAAACCTGCAACCAACACAAGTCTTCTCATCAGGCCCCTGCAGGTCTTCTCCAGCCTCTGCTCATCCCTCATCGTCCCTGGTCACACATCTCCCTGGATTTCGTTACTGGGTTGCCACCCTCTGACGGACACACCACCATCCTCACCGTGGTCGACAGGTTTTCCAAAATGGCCCACTTCATTCCCCTGCCTAAACTCCCGTCCGCCAAGGAAACTGCACAACTGGTCCTCCACCACGCCTTCCGTGATCCATGGCCTGCCAGTAGATGTGGTGTCTGATCGGGGGCCCCAATTTGCATCCGTCTTCTGGAGGGAGTTCTGCCGTCTCCTTGGAGCCACTGCCAGCCTGTCGTCAGGCTTCCATCCTCAATCTAATGGACAGACTGAGCGGATGAATCAGGAGATGGAGACGGCTCTGCGTTGCACAGCATCCCAGAACCCATCTACCTGGTCCCAGCAGCTGTTATGGGTCGAGTACGCCCATAACTCCCTGGTCACATCTCCCACTGGCATGTCCCCGTTCCAGTGTGTGTACGGCTACCAGCCCCCGTTGTTCCCGGCTCTGGACAATGATGCCTCCTGTCCCTCCGCCCTGGCCTTCGCCCGCCGATGTCGGAGAACCTGGGCCCGAGCCAGAGCTGCACTCCAGAGGGCTGTCCACCGTTACTCCTCTTCAGCCAACCGCCGGCGGCCTCCTGCTCCAACCTATCAGGTAGGACAAAAAGTCTGGTTATCTACCAAAGACCTACCTGTTAGAGTTGAGAGCAGGAAGCTTGCACCTAAGTTTGTGGGTCCTTTTTCCATACAGCGCATCATCAATCCGACGGCGGTGAGGTTGACGCTTCCCCGGTCCATGAGGGTCCATCCCACGCCCATGTCTCAAGGATCAAACCTGTCCATGAGAGTCCCCTGTCCCCAGATGTTGCTCCTCCTCCTCCTCCACGGATGATCGACGGGGTCCTGCCTTCACCATCCGGACGCCTGCTCCGCTTCGCCGGGCGAGGGAGAGGCCTGCAGTACCTCGTGGATTGGGCAGGTTACGGTCCAGAAGAGAGGTCCTGGGTACCATCTCGTGATGTGCTGGACAGAGACCTCGACAGGCAATTCCACGAGGATCACCCGAGCAGCCGCCCCTGAGGAGGCAGGGACGCCTGCCTCAGCAGCCCTCGCCAACCCTGTCGACTCCACCGACCGCTGAGGACTCTGAAGAGGAGGAGGAGGAGGAGCTCCCGATCCACATGACGCCCGTGATGACTCCGCCTCCAGAAGAGTATTAGGCACTCTTCCCTCCCCCACCCCTGTTGATGTTGTGGACGCCGGGAGCCGCCCCTTGAGGGGGGTTCTGTCATTTCAGCCTCAGCCTCATCCGCAGCCTGTCACTCACCTGCTCCACTCCAATCAGTCCAGATTCACCCCACCTGTGTCGCCACTCACACCTGCCGCCTCTGGCAATCAAGCCAGCTACTAAAGCCCCAGCTCCGCGACTCAGTCATTGTCAGACTGTCGCCGCCTCATGCTGAAAGGTCCAGACTCGCTTCCCGGCTTGATCACCCGCCAACTTGTTTCGTCCCAGACTCTGCCTCATACGCCTGACCCTCGGCCTGACTCCAAGGTATCGACTAGCTTCTGTCCTGCATTCACCCGCCTGTCTGAATCCCCGGCTTTCGATCCTGCTGCAGTCCCCTGTTGCCGAGTCCTGTCTGATCTACGTTGTGACCCACATCCGGTATCTGATCCTGCTTCCGTCTCCTGTTGCCGAGCCTGTCTCTTCTACGTTGTGCCGTTCGCCTGGTGTCTGACTCCCCGCCTGTCCTCGACTACGAGAGCCCGCCTGAACCACATCACCGAGTGTTCCTGAACGCCTCCAATCGTCAGCAAGTGAGTCAAGCCTGCATTAAAGCTTTGAGTGAGCTTCTGCCTGTGCATCTCCTGAGTGGCCTAGTCGGTAAGGCGTCTGCTACGGATCAAGTGGTCACAGGTTCGCCTCCCGCTCAAGCCACAGTCTGTTACGGTCCTGTCTGTGTGGCTCTCTGTTTTGGGAATCTCTTTGTTTGCTGTCGCGGGTTGAAGCCCCGCTCAAGAAGCAGCTTTACTCCGTTAAAAGACTGTGTGAGTTGTCACCCCTTTGTTTGCTATCGCGGGTTGAAGCCCCGCTCAAGACTCAGCTACACCCCTCTGAAAGACTGTGTGCCCTGTTACCTGAGAAGATCTGGGTTAGCTCAGTTGGGAGAGCGCCCGGCCGCAGATCAACTGGCCGCGGGTTCGCACCCCGCTCAGAACTGTTCCTGGTTGTGCTGTTAAATAAAGTCTGTCTATTCCTAACGTCACCCACTTGCTTCTGGGTCCTCACTCACAACATTACACCTTCGCTCACCGCAGTCACGTTGCGCTCCAGAATGACCCTACTAAGACTTTTTGCCTTGTTCATAGAGGTGCTCTTTAAGCCTGGAGAAGGCATCAAACTGAAACTCAAGCTTACCTGTCTTAAAAAAACCCTTAAAATTACCTCTTTGAATCTGCCATACATTAAGATATCTGATGAATCTCATGTAAAGTTTAAACGCATTTGCATCCCAAACAAGACTTATTTTAATCGTATTGCATTATTTAAATCAAACAAGAAACTGTTATGTTGCAAAACAATATCTTAGGAAGGAATGATGCAACCATTTTTGCATCAGCACAAACCAAAGGGTGTAACCTTGGACTGTCATTGAAGGAAATCAAAATATTTCCAGCTGCTGTGGGTTTGTAATTCTTCCTCTTCTGCTCCACATAGTAGTTGAGCACATTCAGACTTTAATTAAGTCCTGTTTGTTATTTAAAGTAGAAATCAGGGTTGGAATAAAACAAGTCAGCCAACTAAGGGAGACAACGTGGGGTTACCTTATACTTAAGATTAAACCTTTCTGGAAATGTCCCTGTTTCTTTGTTTGTCCATTGTTTTATAACTTGAGTTTTTTTTTTATTTTACTCTTACTTAGAAAATGTTCTTTGCTTTCTCAGAGTTTTGAATATGCCGTGTGATCTGATCTATTACAGACCAAACACACTCCTAACTTTTATGTTGAACATAAACTGAAGGGACAGGATGAGCCAGTTTTATGTTTTATTGAATAACATTTAGTAGAGCATTTTGAAACACATATTATTACAAGAGAACAAATTAAAAAGTACCTCTTTCACTTTGGAAAATGTTGTACAATGTGATCAATGATAAGAGAACAAATTCCAATTCCAGTGAGGTTGAGACATTGTGTAACAAGAACATAAATGTTTTGCAAATCTCTGTAGACTTATATTAAACTGTATACACTACAAATTAAAGATATTGAGAATTTAGGCCTCTCTGCTTATATTTTTGTACTAAATTCCTGCAGTGGTTCAGTTTTGAACAGTCATACCAGGCTGGTGACCATACTGCTAAATATAACTTCTCACAGCACACAAGGGAGTCACTGGAAAAGCAAAGCTGCAACATCAATTAACTGTGGCTCTTGTTGTTTTTACTCCTCAGGATTTTTGACATTAATTACAGTAATGTCTTCCCACAACAGAAATACATTCACCATAGATTTAATCCATATTGACAGGAGTATGGCGTCTGCAGCAAGGAAATGAAATGCCTCGGAGATGGTTATTAATTAAACCCTAATAATCAGCAGGACATTAAACTTTAACTATGGTTCTTACACATTAAAGAGCCAAACTATGTAACATTTTAGCCTGGACTCAGTTGCAGTAAACTCAGTGTGAGAGGTAAACTACGGTCATCCAAGGCTAACATCTTATTGGGGATTTAGTTTTAGGGTGATACAAATGGCAAAACAGCACCATTTGTTTCTCAAAGGGAAACAGCAGTAAAAGAAACACCACTGTTAACATGCAATGGATGGTTTCTAGCATGTAATAAGTGGTTTTTAAGTCTCTGTGATCTTAATTAAATTTGCAGTAATTATGCATGAGCCCTAAAACTGCAAAAGGAAATAAAACTTGAGTAATTATGTTTTTAAAATGTCATGGGTGAATGTTGAGTAGAGTGTACTTTTTACAACCCCATTAAACCCAGTGGTTTTACCTGCCTCAGATCATATAAAATTTGATGCCTTTAATTAAATTTTATTTGTAAGTGGTGCTTAACTGCAGAGGTAGTTCACTCACAACATGGAATGTACCAGTACAACTTTTTTTTCTTATAGACCAGAACAAGCACATGTATTTGAGTAGCTGAGTTACAACCTCTTCTAGGTGAAAAGGGAAGTAACATAAAGCCCCGATGTTAAAGGTTAAATTAAAGACATTCATTAAATAGAATGTAAAGTTGTCAAATACTATAAGAGGCAAAAAAGGCAAATAATTTCTCTTTTTGCTTAAGATAACTTATAAGCTTTAACTTAGGTTTTAGAGCTGATTGAGCAGAAAACAGAATTTCATTGAACAAAATCTAAACAATCTTAAACTCAAACAAGGAAAACAACAACTGAACAACAGTGTTTAGCATGTTTTATCTCCAATGTAATATATTTGCATCCAAAATGCACCACGCCCATTTCTTTACAAAGCCTCCTCATACCAAAGATGAAGAGAAAAGGTCCACTTGAAGATTTTTAAAATCTATCCAGTGATACAGAGAGAGAGCCACACATGAAAACCGATAATGTCAGATTTACCAGTTTTGCTCCTGTAGCATGTGGTGAGCCACAAAGAAACAGGACACCACAAACCAACCGGTTCATTCACCAGGAAGGCAGCTCTTCTGCACAGCTCAAGATCTTCCATAATCACACACAACTTTAGTGTAAACAAACATGGCAGAAAACATAAAGAAGCTAAATACGCCTAACGGTTAGCTTCCTATAACATCCTTAGTGGTTGAGTTTTAGCTCCTCCCCCCATCATTTTAATATATAATGTACGGGTTAAGCTATTGAGAAAATCATGTTTTAAAAATCAACAAGTCCATCCACCATTTTGTTGTCCGTTGAACTTAATGCTTCTCCTTTACTCTAGTTGTCACATTTACTTCCTACTCTAGCCAGCTCTTTGTCCCTGATTGGCATTGCTGTAGTCAAGGGGTGGGCAACTTTCATCACCGAGAGGGCCACATAAATATTCTTTCAGTGCCTGAGGGCTGCTTTGTAACATATTGAAAGGCATTCTCAGTGGGAAAAAAAAAAAATTATAAACAAAAAATAGAAATTAAAAAGATTGAAATAAGGGTTATACCATCATAGATATATTTGAATTCAAGCACATTTAGGAATTCAAAACTTAATGAGCATTTTACATAACTAAAGCCGATTTAAATTTCTTTTTAATGCAATGAAAGAATGTTTACCTGTTTTTAAAGCATAAATATACCTTCTTTGCCGCTGTTTCCAAATGTAGTTTTACTTGTACTTTACATAATTTTTGAATGCCTCATAAATGATATATAGAGATTCAGTCATAACAAAGTCTTTAGTAACTTGTAAAAAAACCAAAATATAGAAAGCAAGATAAGTAGAAATATTAGATCACCTACCCTAATTTTTGCATTATGTAAATGCTGTTTACTCATGATAAATCATATTTAGCATTCAGTGCTTTTCCTTCATATTTCCAATTTGTTTGTTGGGGAGAGGGACTGATTAGTCCTGGTTACCTCTCTCTTCATGGAGAGAGGTAAAAAGCCCAGGGCTCCAGACCAACTTTTGCATTGGTTGCAACGGTGCACCTAAATAATGTGTTAAGGTGTACCAGCACAGCAATTGGGTGCACCCTAATTTTTTATAGTGTCACCTTTAACGACATTAAGTCACCATTTTATTACTCTCCATAACTTTTATATAATGTAAAAGATTTTTAAACAAGTATAAGATGTAAAAAATATATATACTTGTCTTTTTTCGAAGCAAAATTATATAATATATTAAAAGAAAAACAGAGCGTTTAAAGTGCTTCACTGATTAAAATTAACAAATTCAAACTAAAACATTAAGCAAAATTAAACATTTCCAAATAAAAGTGCTTGTGCTTAAAGTGCTTTGCTGAACTGAAATTTAACATTTCAAACTCAAACATCTCAAGTTAATAAAATATTTAAAGATTAAAAAGAGCTAATGTTTCAGGTGCTACACTGAACTGAAAAATGAAATAAATATCCAGATTTTAACGAACAACAATATAACATATACCTTAACTGGGCGGTCTTATTCTCCAATAAATTTGGACCTAGAATCAGACTTCACACACTATAGTCAATATTTATAAAACTGAAAGTAAGATAAACAATAAAAAAACAATTCTCAAACTAATTTTTAAAATAATGACATATAAGGGCAGAACATTTACTGACTTTTCCTTTAATTTTTTTTCTCTTTTAGTGGCTTTTTTTTTCTTTAAAGCTTTATATTCAGTCAGGGACTGTCAGTCAGGTCATTTTTCCTCAGTGGATGTGTTCACTCATTTCTGTGCCTGTGTGACTGAGAAACTCCCCCCTTAACTGGAGAAAGGACTGAACAAGTACAGATGTTATAGTTAACTTTACTTTGATTTACTTGTTTTTGTTGGTAATTATTAATTTTTGACATTCACTAAGACAAATTTCAGCTTCACTGCTTCTTCAGAGTTACGCTCCATGCTGAAACTCGACACCACAGTCAGGCTCTGTCCGGGCAAATTTGCATATTTACAGTTCAGTCAGTCAACTCACGTTCAATTGTTTTATTGTGGCTGCATATACATGTTACAGGTTTGGCGTCCAGGCTCCAGTCTCATCACTCCTTTGCAGAAATGTTACATGAAGGCATGGAGGAGTGATGAGCAAAACATATGAGAACACCCCTGGAGCCTGCAGGTGGATGCTGGGGTGGAGGTGGGGGTGAAAGAACACGCAGCAAATCAGTGTCTGGCAGCATAGACATTTGCCGAGCAGAGGGAGAGATGGGTAAACTCCCAGTTTAAATACACCGCCAAATTGAGAGGTGGAGAGTGTGATTGGAGGATTGATGTAAGGAGTGTGACGTATGATATGTGAATGTGACATGTGAATAGCAGCGCTGCTCGAGTTGTCTGCCTGAACTAGCTCGCAGGCTTCGCTTCATTTGATTGAATGATTACTGAGGGCTGTGTGTGTGTGCATGTGTTGGGCGGGCCTACAGCCTTCAGCCTGTGAAGATGCAATGCAGGGACAGAGAAAACAGAGGAAGCAGGTGCTGTGTCTTGTCTGTTTTCGGTGGATTTTTCCGCTACCTAAGTTACTTTTGTCAACTTAACTTTGTACGACAGTGCCTAACATTTTTTCTTGGTGCACCAGTGCGCCCAAGAAAAAAATGTTCGGTGCACTCACAAATCTAGGGTGCATGTGCACCCAAAATGGTTGCACTCTGGAGCTGGCCCCCATGGCACTAGTTGCCCAGTCCAAGTGACAAAACACAGAGGACATGTGGTCCAAAGACAGACGAAGACTTCAATGACAGAACAAACTCAAAACTGAAACCCCTTAGCAGCCAGTCTTTTTTATGAGTCAGCAGTTTTTACACCTACTTTTAGGTGGGAACCGGCTAATCTCAGACAACTGCAGACTATCAAATGGTAGCCGGTGTTTGGAAGGTCTACTGTTTGAAAGGTCTACTGTTTGGAACATTTATCCATTTTCTACATTAAGCAACTCTGTTGAGGTTGAAGAGGCTGAAGCAGCAAGTTTATCAGTCAAAGCACCTACGGCCTGCATCATCTTCCACCTGTGCTGTTAACCTGTGCTTAAAAAGATTTAAAGAGACCAGCTCTCCAAGATTCAGTTTTTCTTGTGGCAGATTCCAGCCTGCATAAGCAACAGATCTGGAACTTCTTCTACCCATTTCAAGACAAACTTTGTGGATGGACAGTAGAAGTAGATTTTGTGACTGAGTCACAGAGCCAAGGCTGAAGCTTCCAGAAACAAGTTTACATGAATACAGTTACTAAAGTATGATGGAAGCAGGTTGAGTATAGCTTTATAAATCAGGATGTGCCAATGATTCGGTCAGAGATGGTCAGAGAGGACGACCCAACTCACTCATACAGAGAACTATGATGAGTTAGAGCCTTGAGATTTGGTATGAAACTTAGAGCAAAATGATGAACAGTGTCCAATGATTTAAGACCATGAGGAGATGCATGCAGATATAAAACATCACCATAATCGACCAGAGGCATGACAATAGCTTTTTACGACTTATTTCTTAAGTAAAAGCCCAGTGCTACATTAGCTTCTTTACAAGTTGCTCAACGTGAAGCTTAAAAGACAGAGAACCATCAATCATGGTAGGAAACTGGAAAGAAACTGGATTGCACAGAGAATACCCATGCATGTATAGGGAGGTCATGCAAATTCCAATCAGAAAGCCCAACAGAGGAGTCGAACCAGCAACTTTGATAGATAAAGTTTTCTTTCTTTTATCTCAGACATGCAGATTTTTCACATACTTTGACATGTTTCGGGGGGAAACTCCGCCTTCTTCAGAAGTGTCACCAAATGATTTAAGGTGTCACTCCTATCATCTGGTGACACTTTTGAGGAAGGCGGAAGTTTCTGCCAAAACATGTCAAGGTGTGTGAAAAATCTGCATGTCTGAGAAAAAAGAAAAAAAAACATATCTTTGTGATTTGAAGATATAATGAACATCTTTCAACCAGCAACTTTGATGCTGTGTGGCACCAGCACTAAAGTTTTTAATGAGAGAAAATTGATTCCATTGTTGTGACTCTCCATCATGAAAGTGCTGTGCTGTCGTAAACAACATTGAAAATTTAAGATAACGCGATGTAAATCTGGTGGTTAAAAGACCAAAATAATCTAAAACTTTGTTACAGTGGCTTTTTCCGGAGTTGGCTTTGGTTGCTTTGACGTGGGATTGGGGGTTAAGGTTAATCCATTCATAAATGAACTGATTTGTTTACATGCGTTTGAGTATTTCTTTTCTTAGAAAGCAACATCCCAGCAGTGGAATATCCCCAGATCAATTTGCCAAGTCATCCCTGACATGAGGTTTGACACTGAGGGTGTGAACATATTCATGAGTTTTGGATCGATGTCAAAAACCTCCACAGAAAGTTGTTACTTTGATTTATGTTGCATTCAATAAAAAAAAAAATACTTGGGCAGTTAAAAAAGAAGTTTGTTCACAATGATAATGAGTTTGTCTTGATTCCAATGCCATCGGAAATATCTGTGGTCTGTAGAGTTTTGACTACTTTGCTCTTGGATAGAAAAGCTCATAGAAGACATTAATTACTCTCTGCTAGTTTATGGTTTTCGTACTGGGGGAAGTGAATCAGATTCCAGACTACACAACTTTTCCTGTGAAGTCACAGTAAAGTGCAACAGTATTTTATGGTGAATTATGATATCGCACTGTGAAATCTGGCAAATCTAAGACTTTAGGATTATGATACCCAATTCAACTCTTCAGACAAACAGAGAATCTTCTTAGGCTCCTTGATAAGTCAAAGGGAAGTGCTTGATTAACTTGCTAAAGGATTGGTGTCAGCACCTCAAACAATTTGCAATTGCTGCCAAGTCTGCGTATGTAAACAACATGCTATGTTATCTGCCTGATGTTGATTTACTGTCTGCATCAATATTATTTATAACAACATTTTGGCAACGATTTGCACATCAGTGTTGTAAATGCCTTCCTCTTTGAGCATTTCTAGTTCTGTCCTTTTTTAAAAATAAGTTTTATGTCATATATACATTTTCAGCCTCATGTCAAATTCTCCCATCACTTTAAGGAACACAATGCATTCAAATGACATTAAAATTCTGTTGCTTGGTACGTCCCTTGTTTAACCCACTGTATAAACTTTACCTCCCAGATGACTCCCACAATCACACATGTTTTGTATGAACAAATACTTTCCAAGCCACAGCACAGCAGCCCAGGGAGCTTGGGTAGGTGTTTCATTACAGCCTTGAGGCTAATTTTGGCTAGCTTGCTCCATTAGAGCTCAACAGTTTTTTGCTTCATTTTTGTTTGACTGTGTGTCCTAAACATGTCACCATCCAATATTCTCTCAGGTTTTTCTGTATGTAAAGCAAAACCACATTACGAAGTAGTCCGTTTTCTGATCTACTCTTTGAGACGACTTTGCTCTGTAACCCACTGCATTGTTTGAAGTATTCTCGATTACCCTTAAATCCTTAGTCTCTCCGCCATCGTTGAGCTGCGGGTGTGGGTGGTGGCAATAAATAAGCTAACAATTAAAAGTAGACCAAGACAATGTTTTTCTGATAAAGAACAACACACACACACAGTAACACACGAGCACTGACACACATCATACACACAGAAAACAGCTCCCTCCTTTTTTTATTTTGTTCTATTTTATTTCTTTTGTTTGGCTTCTCATTTTGTTTTGTCTGTTTGGGTTACCCTTCAAATGGTAAAACCAGTCTGCTTGTGTGTTATGTGGCCTGTCTTGATATATGTCTTAGTCTTTGTCTGTACTGTTTGTTTTTGTAATTAAAAGAAAAGAAAACTAAATGTTAGTATATTTTAATTGCCTTTTAGAAACGCTTTTATACTTAAAGAGACTGTGAGGAGTTTCTAAGTAATTACAAAAAAGTCTCACTTTTAGATATATGCCTGATCGAAATACACACTTTAAGATGAGTTTTATAGCATCAAAATAGGTTATCTGTAAATGCTATTCCTTAGCCTTCTGGTCGGGTCGAACAGGGCTGGACTGGCCTGGATACTCAACTTTGGGAACAAAACAGTTCCAACTAGAGCAAATTTATATTATTTTATTATTTATATTACACGTCTTAGAGCACCGGGCTGTAAGTAGCGATATATAGCCGTCTACAACTACGATAATAAGTTTTCAAAAAAAATTGCTTGTTGTCACACATCAAAAACTACCGCTACGTAACTAGAAAGAGATACATTACCTCGTCGCTTTGCATCCTGTAAGTTGATGAAAAAAGAAGTTGTAAAGCAATGCAGAGTTCTGAGCAAGGTCCGAGCTGAATAACAACAAACAAACACACGCTTTGGATTGCCGACGTCTTTTGGTGCGTTCCAGGTGTTGTCAGAAGTGGGAATTTTGAGTTCCAAGTAGGAAACTGCAGCTGGAACGTCCCCTGAAGTCAGAATTTCCTACTGAGAACTCGGTGAAACCTCGCCACCCCCGAGTTGACAGTCAAAGATGAATGCCCCCTGTGTGAACAGTTATTTAGCTCCTGTAATAATCAATTTATTTGCACTTCTGACTGGGGTGTGTCGCTTTAGATCAGCTGTAAACATAGAATTGTTAGACTCATATTTACAAAAATGTTGCCATAGTGATAATCAAATTCTTCATACAACAACGCAGGGCGTGCTAACAATAGCCTGGTAGATCGGCATGTTTTTTTTCTGACTTCAACTGGAACGCCGATAAGTTGGAGATGATGTCGCACCCATTTCCGAGGTTACTGGAACGCAGCATTACGACAGTCGCCGTGCGTGCTCATGGGTAGCCAAGTCTTTATTTCGCCGGTAATAGATTCTCCTCATAGCACCTTTAAGGCGCAGCCATGGGCTCCAACTTGAGTCCGGTCATACCGAGTCTTTTACAGAAGAGCTTAAGATAAACTCTAGTGCCTTAGAGGTGGTTTAGTTTCCACCAGGCACATTTACACTTTAAAGTGCTTAAAAGTAGGGTTTATTTTTGTGCGGATCACGTTGGCGTACCAAACATGTGTCACCCCTGAGTCTTGAGTTGGCTGCTTGAACACCTCACAGCAGGTGATAGGACTTGTTGTACTTCAGAAGAGCACTTGCAGAAAACAATGATTAAAAAAAATGCAGTCAATAGAATGATTCAGAAATGATCAACAACGATATAGATTATTTTCCTTTGTGCTATTGCTACAAAATTCAGTATTCTGTACTCGAAATGGTAAACTGGGGGAAGATTACCAGGGACGGACTGGAGCTCTGACTTTCTTTTCCAAGCACCTTAGAGCATGGCTGTTGGGAAACCAGACCTGTGATGTTTAATTTTGTATGAGTGTCTAATGTATGTTTGGGCACCTTCCAAATTGTCCACGGCTGTGCACATAAATACATCCATGATGCCATTTTTGTGAACTAATCCATACATAAGACATCTGTGTAAGCTTTCTTAGAACAGTATTTACTCACACATCTGCATGTGCAACTGTGTGCCATGGGCATCATGCAAAATCATATTCATTGTGGCACTTTTTAATTCTGGGCAGTAAAGTTATGTGCAATGCAACATGCACCTTTTATTGCTGTGCAGTAATGGGCAACATGCAATAAAATAGGGACTTGAGCTCCCAGGCAGCTAGCACTGTGCACTTTTAGCGTTTGGCACTTTAGCACTTCAGTTAGCACTCCAGCACTTTATAATTCATATTGTATCATTCCCATGGTCACCCAACTCTCAGCCTTTTCTTTTTTTAACTATGTCATCTGTATTGTAGCTTGGGTGTTTAATAAGCTCTATGTGATTTTTTTTTTCCTGTTATTGATGTTTGTTTTGATTATGGGTGTTGACACGAACCTGCTAATGGGACTGGGGATGGAAATTAGCCGCTTGGCTATAATCTCATGCATTTACATGTAAATGTTCATTCATGCATACTGTCCCATTTAAAAAGAATAATAAAAAATCCTAAATCCTGGTACATAGCATAACCACAGAAAGCCTCCTATGTAACCCTCTTGTAGATTAAAACTACTCAGAAACTATATTGACTTTAAAGAAACAGTATTCTTTATAGTTTAACTCTTCCTCGGGCCATCTAATTGTTTTTGTGTAGTTTCAAGGCTGTCTTTAGCAACTGCTTTGTACCTGCTACCTTCTGCCCCCCCGATATCTTCCTCTTCAAAACCCTGCTTCAAATAACCTGAACTAACCTTTTAAGAAGATGCATTCAAAACCTTCTGCAGTGTAGTAATGAGAAGAAAAGCCACTTTATTTGAACTCTGTCTAGTGTTGTCTCCAGTGTCTTGCATCTCTTTGCATTTTGTAAGGTGTGGACAATTAAGTTGGAAAGTCAAAAAAGTAGAGGGCAACATGCAGGGAAAAGCCACAGACTGGATCCAAACTGAGACAAGTTTTTTTTTTTTTTTTTAGATTTGAGGAATTTCATGCATATGTGATTACAGCTTTTTCAGTTTTAGAGAGGAGCACTCCTGTGGCCTAAGCCCCACCTCAGCAGCTGCTTAGGCTGAATGGAACTGATGTAGAGATGTGGAAACAAAAAGAAGCATGGATTTAGTCTTTAGTTTGATTAAAGTAAATCAAACTGTATTCCTCAGAGTAATTACTGTCACTGTAAAGAAATAAATCTTCAATTCAGCACAAATAAAACACGATAATGATGTCAGCCTTCATGCTTACATGCTTTTAATGTGAACGTGTCTGAAATGGGTCAACAGTTAAAGCACAATAAGCTTTTAATATCTGATAATCTACTGAAAACAGACCAATAAATAAACTGGGGATCAAGCAGGGGTTATGATAATGGGAAATAAACTCCAGTTTTCTTGTGGTTAATGTTGGGAAACTAAACACTTGGATCAAAAACAAACATTAATTGAAGCTCTATAAAAAGATAAATACATACATGACATGCTACTTCCTGCTTGTGCACTTAGTCAGTAAGAGTGTGTGCAGCCTAGGTTGCTGTGTCAGTCGAAATTACATTTATGTGGCTTTTTAGGTTTTGCAGTTGCACACAGTAAAAAAATGTTTCCTTGGTAAAGAAAAAAGGGAAATCTGTTTGCAGGTAAAAAGGAAAGACATTGTCAGTAATTTATTCTTATAGGCTCTACATGCTCTTGCTCTTTTTCAGATTGGCAAATGCTTTAAAGGTTTAAAAGGCAGCATGCCTGTATTATTCTGAAATAATCTTTATTATTTTATTACTGAGCTGAGCTTACAAGGTAGGCCTGCATGATATGAGAAAAGTATGCTATTTGCTCTGAAATAAGTCAATATTTTAGTAACATTACAAAGTGCAAAAATTCAACTAGGTCTAGGCAATGTGGCGTAAAAATAAAATGACTGAAAAATTGATGCACAAATTTTATTGCTTTTTTCTCTCAAAAAAGACAAAACTCCAAGTGACACAAAAATGACAATTATGAAGTTTTGCATTTTATGTTGTCAAAATATATTTCCAAAGAAAACAAAAATCCCCACCAAAAGTCACAGTAGATGTCATTAAAATGTTGATCACGTTGTTCAAACATGAGCATGTTTGTATTCACATACACTGAATACTGAGGTATTTTCACAGTATATTAACATGGAGCTCTCTGATCAATATGTAGTCTCACAAAAAATATACAAGCCTATAAAAGTGCACACACAAAACATGACAGGACCTACAAACATGACAATTGTTAATTTTCAGAATTGATATTGTCAAATATGACATTTACAATTTGAGTGAGTCAAGAAAAACAAACTTTGTTTTTTAAAACATTTTATTGAAATTTTTAACTTTCAATACAACGTACAATATCCCTCTCCATGACCAGACGATACTGCAAAACAAAAATATACAGAATGTACACAACACCACATAAAGTAAGTTATCAAACCCACAAAAGGAGAAACACAAAGGGAGTAGAACAAAACAATTACAACAATACCAGTATTAGAAATGATAGATAAACAAATGTACAAAACTCAAAATACAACCCCCTCCCAAAAAAAAACAAGTAACAAAGTTAAAGACAAACATCCCCAAAGCAAACATTATTGTAATAATAAACCAGTATGCATATAATGCACATACATTCACACAAACGTATACCCTCAACCATGAAAAAATACGCAAATAAATAAATAAATAAATAAAATAATGAAAATAATAAATTATAGTTGTAATAATTTTAAATAATATAATCATATATATACATATATATATATATATATATATATATATATATATATATATATATATATATATATATATATATACACATACATATATACATACATATATACATATATATATATATATATATATATATATATATATATATATAAAAACACACACATATACACACATACACCAGCACATATATGTGTATATTCAAACATGTACTAAATCTTGATTTTTTTATTTTAAATATTAAACAGAAATAATTTGAATTTAACAGTTTAAAGCTGTGGTCTACGATTTGAAACCGCAGCCTGCCCCCCTTCCCTCACCTCTCCCCTCCGTGTTCCACGATCCCGCCCCCAGCTCGTGTCGCCTCATATAAGCCCCCTCGGTCTGAGCTACGAGCAACTAGCATAATATATCAGCAGCAAACTCAATCAAAAACAGCTCAGCTCAACTGAAAGTATCAAACACGACAGACATCCCCCTTGTAACACACAGCGCTAGCCATTTCAATTGGACCGGCGGCAATGCGGGTCTGGCGCCGCCAGAGCGGAGCCGATTGTGGGGGAGGATTTTTCTTTCTCGGCCTGTCCTCCACAGCTCAGCTTACAGTGCTAACGATTAGCGGCTAACAGGCTAACCCGCTCCGCTACAAGTCATGAGCCAGGCCAGGCACAGACTAACCAGAGTTATTCAGCAGACATCTCCCACTGTAGTAAACAAAGCCATTACCTGATCAACCAGGGGCGAAACAGCCGATGCTGAAGGTCTGACGGCCGACTGAGGCCATTCGGTAGCCGTTAGCCCGCTAACAGGCCTCAACCCGCGGGCAGAGCTCCGTTGGGCCCCGCGGGAGAGGGAAGTGGCTTCCCGGTTTCGGCGCTAGGCTTTTCTGGCTAGTTCAGTAGCTAACGCTGCTAGCTGCTCACTGGAGGTAGAGGGGAGGAGGCGGGACCATGGGCATGACGCTGCGTAGTGAGGGAGACAGGGGATTGGATGGACTCACGGACCAACTCACGGACCAATTGAACCTTACAGGCTTCTAGGCTTGATTGGTCAGCTAGTATGCAGCTTTTCAGTGGATATACTGAATGGATTTTTTTCGTTCTTTTTGGTCTTTATACTGTGTAGATAGGACCATAGGACCATAACAGCCTTATAAACGGTGTTATTAAAATGTACAAAGCTTCCAAATCGTAGACCATAGCTTTAATCAATATTTTGCCCAGCCCTAAATTCAACTAAATATGCATATAAACTCTAACTTTGGTTTCTTTCGCGAAACACGGGTTTGGATCACATGACACCTCTGGTGTCATGAACTAACTGGTGTATGCAGGGAAAAAAAACACAATTGGATTACAGCAGGGGAAGTATCAGTGATTTAGCGGCAATAAAGACCTTATGCTCGTCATATTGGCTCTGTTATGACAGCTACCAATACAAGACATGTCCTGCTACAGCTCTTAAAATTAATTATTTCTTAGCTTTTGATTGTTGTTGAAATTACTTCAGACTGAGTATGTATGTGAGTTTAGTCATTTTTAAATTTATTAGCATGTTTCAGACTTCCACATGCGGTACCCTCAAGGCCAAAGAAGAGTGTCAAGTCAAATAGCAATGCAATTAGTCAGTGAGGATCACGTGCCAGGTTTGCCCTTTCCATAGACCGTGGGGCCTCAGAACTGTCCTGGAGGGAGCCAGAGCTCCGACCTCTCCTGACATATTCAGGGCTGAAAGAGAGGCGCTCATCATGTGTTTGTTCCCCAGGCAAACAGGCTGACATGTCCCATGTTACAGGGCGGACTTTTCAACAGAAAGATATGATTTGTTTTCTTTATCTTGAAGCTATCTGCTCACAATAAATGACTTAACTGTTAAGCAAATGAGCTGTTCATAACATGCTGGCACAGCCTCGGTGCACAAAGTGTAAAAAATGTGATCTATTTCTTTAATAATGACCAGTTTGATGCCAGAGAGAGTCTGAAATGGTGTTAAAAAATTATTAAAGAAATTAGCAGTACATTTCCTTCACAGTGAGCTGGTTTCACATTTTATAAATCAAATTTTAGTGTCATCCTCTATTAAATGGACCTAAGCATGAAGAAACATCCGTTAAAGATGCTCGACAGTGTGAGTCAAAAAAGCAAACCCATTTATACCCCAGATCTCAATCATAAAACTAATACAGTGGAAAAATATTGTAATCACTTACATTTCTTTTGATACATTGACCATTCATATTTGACAAAAAAAAAAAAATTCAAAATGGTCTTTTTCTAGTTTTTATTTTGCACAGACCCAGATTCTTCCTCAAATCACTTAAAATTAGGAAAATGCATCCTAAAACTGATATACCATAATCAAATCTAATCAGGAGTGTCAAACTCTTCTAATTTTTAGTCAGATTTATCACCAGACTGCTGTGGATTCATTTAGATTAATCCTGATAAAATATCACTTATTTTTAATTGATAGTAGTTGTGAGTGTAGTTTGTTGCAAGCTGGATGACACTGAAGTGCAAGCAGGATCCCAGACTGTCTCATGCTTCGTGTTAATGTGGAACTTTTAACTGGAAGTGAAAAGAAAACTCCTTCCTGCAGAGTGTGCGCTTAACTGTATGTTGGTCCATGGTTCTGTTTTGTATTTTTTTTTGTATTGAAATGTCCCAACGTGAGGCCATGAGTTGGTTGGATGTGCTAGATCAAGTAGGATTTGCTCATGTGCAGTAACATGCGCTACGGTAAGTCTTCCGTCTCTTCTTCTCTTTGGCTGTTTGAAAAATGAAGTCTTCAGCACCTTTTCTCAGAATGTGGCCGATCTTCATGATTGAATCATTCAGGCTGTGGATACTCTGAAGGGTACAGAAGGGCCAGTAAATGCATTTTGTGACTTGAGTAGACGGCAGAGTTATGAATTCAGGGAGGTGAAGTATGTGGCAGGACATGGCCAGTGAAGAAATTTCAGTCTGAAGTAAACATCTTTCAGGTTTTTTTTTTTTCCTTTAGTTTCTTGGATGTTAACACTCTGGCGAATATCCAGAAATATCAGGTACAAATCCCATTACACAAACTCAAAACTAGAGCCCGACCGATATTGATTTTTATGAGACCGATGGCGATACCAATATTCGGCAGAAAAAAATACAGATGACCAATTAATCGGCAGAATAACTTAAAAAAATATATCTATATACATATATATGTATATATATATATATATATATATGTATATATATATATATATATATATATATATATATATATATATAATGAATACAAAAAAAATTGGTCCCAAAACACAACAATGAATATATGAATTACTGGCAGAACATTTTATAATTTAACGATACTTGATATTTGTTTGACTTAAAACCAGAGATGAAATTTAAAGTACAATAACATTCAAAAAAAGAATTAAACTTCTTGGACATTAATTATATAACCTTAAAAAAGAGTCACTCTGTATGTTGTACTTCTTGTTGATTAAAACTAAAGGTAGGTTATGGTAAAGGGTTTTTTTTAAAAGTTGTAAACAGATAACTGTGAGAGGAAAGCAACAAAAACACTAAGGTAACATTCTTTTCATAGGCATTTTTAGGCATTGTCTTTGCAGCTTTCAAGCACAAAATAAAACTGCAAAACTGCAGCAAATTTCTGCAAAATAAAACAAACTTTTTGAAAATGTAAATATATAGATTATTTATGAACTCTGACATCTGCCTTTCAGTCATAATAAGTTTATCAGAAGCAGGTTTTAGTTCAGGTAGAACTACTTTTTTTATTTTAAACATGAGGTAATGTGCGTGAGGAAGTTAAAAATATTTTGTGGGACACTGCACATGTTTCACAAACTTATTTGAAGAGGCTGATTAAAGTCCCCAGCTACGCTGAAGCCTCCCTGGATGATGAGTCTGCTGATGACGTCGTAGAGTTCTGAGGAGCTATGCTAAGGCTAACACATTAAGCTCGCTAGCTAGTTAGCTCAGCTGCCATGTTGGGAACAAGCAGATAAAGCCAGATTTCTGTCAAAATCACAATAAGTCATAGCCAAACTGATCCCCTGCTATCAGAAGGTCCAACTCATCAGTTTTGACGACAGAGGTGGCGACTGACAGGAAAAATGTTTGCCGGTGCCTGTCTGTCTGTGAGGCTGATCCAGCTGAGCAGAGAGCCCGGTGTTCTCTCTGTGTCCAGCAGCAATGAGACATTGTGCACCGCTGGAAGTTGCTCGTCATGTCGGGCTTAAGAGAACAACTCTGTGTGAATGTAGGCGAGTCATCCATGCACACAGAATCAGCATAGAGCTCAAAGCTGCTTCAACAACGTCATTATTCTGCGTGATCTGGACTCCGAATTGCGTTTACTTTTTTATGAAACTGAGGAATATATCGGCGTTACATTGGCGAAACCCTGGTCGATGTTGAATCCTTTCAAAAGGGTTATAATCAGCCGATTAAATCAGCCAGCCGATAAATTGATCAGGCCCTACTCAAAACTTGGGCAACAACAACTTCAATGAGTTTTGCAAAACTGATCGCAATGCAGTCACCTTTGACCAAATATGAAGGCCCAATGAACCGTGTCAGAGTTCAATCATTGTGCTGTCAAATCCTGATATCAATGTATATACATACTTTACTTATCCCTTTGAGAGACTCCCTCACGGAAAATACCCGATCTCAGTTGAACAGTATCGGCACACCGCCTTCATTTTATCCACCTGTCTTTTTCCATTGCAATATTTCACCAGGAAGCCAAAGTGTTCCCAAGCAGGAGATTTCAGCGAGGGGGGAGGGTCTCCAAGCTCCGGTTGGTTGCTGGCAGTAGCCATGATGCACAATTTAGACACAAGCTTATGTGGTTATAGAAGCTCTT
This sequence comes from Scarus forsteni, assembly GCA_036419115.1. Taxonomy (NCBI): domain Eukaryota; kingdom Metazoa; phylum Chordata; class Actinopteri; order Labriformes; family Labridae; genus Scarus; species Scarus forsteni. Next base: position 5,390,134 of record JAZDUH010000459.1, read on the forward strand.
TGATATTTGTCATCCGATTGGCTCGCCGTGAGACATCATGTCCACATGATATGTACATGATCGCAAGAGCACAAATCACAGACCACTTTCCTCATGAATATTAAAAAGCCTTCCCTAACCATGCCAATCATAGACAAGTACCCCGTGAATATTAAAGAGCCATGTGCAGCAGCTAACGTAAACTTACTGTACTCGTTTGAGTACAGCACTGTACCAAACCGAAACCTCCGTTTCAAGCGGTTCGGCACGGATACATGTACCGTTACACCCCTAGCTCTTTCCCATCTTCAGTATTCCTGCTAAGGGGGAGGACGAGAATCTTGGTTGTCTTTTTTCCAACTCACACTGCAGTAGATGTAAAACATGACATAAATGTACCTTTGTGGTGATGACTGACATTTTTCTCAGTGTTTAGACAAGTTTGGTTATCGCATTTTAAAGTTTGCTTTCAACTGGATGAGAAATCATTCAACTGGGACATCTCTTAACTTATTTCCTGCTACTGACTGAGACTCGGCAGGCAAGTGGGTGCTACTGTGGGATGTTTTGGACCAAGAAATAATGAAACTTAAGTTTTGTGCAAAAAAAAAGTGAGCTTATATAATGCTTTAGTCAAGTCTTAATGCTCAAAACACTTAAAAACTGCAGGTCACACTTACCACGTAACACCCATTTACACTGACTGTGCAACCTGCCTTATAAGGTATACATCAGTATAACACATTTATGCATTTTCACACTTACAGAAGCGCCAGTGCTGCATTAATGCCAGCAGTTTGGGATAAAGAGTCTTGCTTAAGGATACAATATCATGTGACTCCATGATAGAGCCTGCAACCTTTAAAAACAAAGGACTACCACAGTTTCACAGTCACTAAATAGACCAGAATTAATGAAGATTTTATTTTCTGCACTAGAAGCATGTATGGTGTGGAACAGGCCATGATGGATGATGACTGGCAATGGATACCAAGATAAATGAAAAGCAAACATCCCTTTAAGGTTGTAGTAATCTGATGCTGAAGATGTCTTGAGGCTGCATATAGAGATATCTGCACTCTCCACAGCCCACAAACACTGAACTTTCTCATATCGATCGAATCTTACACCCGCACATATTTGCACATGAAACAGAGAAAAGCATTTAAAGGTGTCGTGACCTTTTGTTAAGTTGCCTGCCTGTTTGAAAAATGAAAAGTAAAGTGACTCGTCATGCACCATTTGTATAAGTCAGTCCCTGGAAACTTGTTTCATGTTTGCCCTCACATGCTCAACAGGCCTAAGAAGTGTCCTCAAGGGAACCAGCCCTCAGATCCCTGTCAAAAACTGCAGTCAAACATGGATCCCTCACATTTCTGCCCCACGAGGCAGACATGTCCTGTACTTATGACAGATAATATTTGTTTTCTGAGAAGTTAACTGCCATCTTTAGACCTTCAAGCCGCTATTACTTAATTTCACTTCATTGGCTGGAAGACCCAAAGTTACTTGAGTTATTTTCTGTTTGAATTTAGATTATACTTTTTAGTTTTCACCAAAATATAATTGTTTTTATGTGCTAAATACTTGTCTTATTATGGGTCAGTGGGTGTTTTTTTTTTTGCCACAGGCCCACATTTTTTAAATGAAATATATGGCAGTCCAGAGGATCATCATTGCTTGATTTCTAGGGGTGATTTGATGATATTTTGGAACTGATGATACAAGCACTTAAGAAAACCAAGCTTCAGTATGTCTGAGTTAAATCACAGTTTCAAAATACATACAATCATGTTAGTTTAACAGCAATCGCACAAAAGCTTATCTTTCCAGATTTAAATGAACCTTGAAGTGCAGCTGGATCTGATAGATTCAATGTCTAATCAGACAGATCCATCAAGCCAAGCTCCACTTTGAGATGTAATGGTAAAAAAAAATCATATCATGGTTATTGTGACAAAAATTATCACAGTTAATATTATCACAGTATCATTGCAGTATGCTCAAATGTTCAAAAAATACTTTTAAACACACTTTAAGTCATTTAACCCCTTCAATAATATAATAATAATAGGCCACCTGGTCATTTTGCCTTTTTGTCAATAAATGTGTCAAGAAATTTCCTTGTCTCCCTTTCTCTCCATGAGAAAAAAACAATTTTGTCAAGTATTTGTCATCAATATGGTATAAATGCTTAAAGGTCCAATGTGTAGTTTTTTGCGACATCTAAAGGTGAGGTTTGAGATTGCAGCACTCCGGCGATCCCCCCTCCCTTTGGGAGAAGCCCTGAGCTACGGTGGCCCTCCAAGCACTAAAAGCGTTTTTCAACATGGCGTCGTCAACGAGTGTTTCCAGCTACCAAGCTATCAAATATCTCTGTTGATTCACCACATTTGAAAGTTCAGAGAGTATTTTAGGCGAGAAAGTCACCACGTAGAATACCAAAATGTGGTCATTTGAGCCATAAAACGCACAGATACAAATTTCATTTCGGTATTTCGGACATTCTGTTAAGCGAGCCAGTATGCTATCAAAGAAACTTCCGGTCGGCTCCAAAACAAGAGCGTAATTTACAAAAGCGTTAAAGAACTAATAGGAGATAATGAAGAATGCTTTTATTTTGAAAATGGGAAGTTTGCTAGTAGCTGATTTGTAGCTGAATGCCGCCTCAAGACGACTTGATATATACGTATATATACTATACTTGATATAAGATATGACGATAATGATATTGTTACGACCTGAGGCTGTTTTTTATTTGAGTCCGTTTTTCCAGTATTTTGTCTGATGACTTTCATTTTGAAGCCTGAGGCCGTATTATCTGACGGAGGTTTTATTGAGGGGGGGTTTTCTGATGCCGTTTGGTCTGAGAAATGACAGAGGTTTTCCAGAGACTGAGGATGTCCTAAAATGTGCACCGTACCAATGTGTACATATGCTACTAAATAACAAATTAGGAGCAAACAATAAAATTAAGGAGTACGGTGAAAATCTTTATCTTTGTCTCATTAACAGCGTTATATAGCCTAGTTATCAGCCTATGTTTTCCGTCCACAGAAAACTGCTTGTGGCCTTGAAATAAGCCTCTCATAGCAGATACATTCTCTGCGTCTTACTCCGACTTCTCCCGAAAGTAAACAAATAAATTCGGCTCCATATAAGAGTACAATTCGACACTTAGTCTTACCTGTCCAGCAAAAACAGGCAACTTCTGCGTCTGTCTGCAAACTTATCCTTCAGGGACTTCCATCTGGGAAAGGCAGCGCCGATGTTGACCCTGTTTTTTTTGTCGTAGTCTGTCCCGATTGCGTTTGGCTTCATCCCGTTTTCGTTTCTTTGACAAAGTTTCACGCTCTCCTGCTGGCAAATTGTACGTGTGGTCCTCCATGTTTGTTTGTATTAGCACAGCTGCTTGGTAATCACTCTCTTCTTCTTCGTCTATTTCACAACTGTGCATTTCCGGTAGATGTCGAAAAAAAACACGAAAGCGTATTTTTGTTCGTTCTGGGTTACGGTGGAGAAGATGGCGACGCAAGATGGAGCCCCCCATAAACGGGCGACCCACTCCTAGATTGATATAAATGACTTTTTCTAAGGTAACAAAAACAAACCATTAATTATTTAAGGCTGATTAGAAACTACTTTAAATATACTTTAAAATAATATATTCCATTTTTACCAAGTCTGTTATTTTACATTTTTTTTGTTTAGCATTTCATAATACACACTGGACCTTTAAACAGTGTGTAATTACAAGAAAAGAAAAACATGAATTTGATTTTTAAAGAGACTGTGAGGAGTTTTTAAGTAATTACAAAAAAGTCTCACTTTTAGATGTATGCCTGATGGAAATACACACTTATCGATGAGTTTTATAGCATCTAAATAGGTTATCTATAAATGCTATTCTTTAGCCTCCTGGTCGGGTCGTACAGGGCTGGACTGGCCCGGATACTCAACTTCAGGAACAAGACAATTAAAACTAGAGTAAATTTATATTATTTTATTATTTATATTACACGTCTGAGAGCGCCGGGCTGTAAGTAGCGATATATAGCCGTCTACAACTACGATAATAACTTTTCCCCGCATTGCTTGTCGTCACACATCAAAAACTGCCGCTACGTAACTAGAAAGAGATACATTACCTCGTGGCTTTGCATCCTGTAAGTTGTTGAAAAAGAACTTGTAAAGCAATGCAGAGTTCCGACAAAGATCCATGCTGCATTTACCACAACAAACAAACACATTTGGCTTCACGTCTCCGGTGCGTTCAAGTTGTAGTCAGAAGTAGGAATTTTGAGCTCCGAGTGGGAAACTAAAACTGGAACGTCCCCCGAAGTCTGAATTTCCTACTGGGAACTCGGTGAAACCTCGCCACCCCGAGGTGTCAATGGAAGATGGATGCCCCCAGTGTGAACAGCTATTTAGCTCCTGTAATAATCCATTTATTTGCATTTCTGACTGGGGTGTGTCGCTCTAGATCAGCTGTATATATAGTATTGTTAGACTTATATTTACAAAAATGCTGCCATAGTGATAAGTACATTCTTCATACAACAACGCAGGGCGTGCTAACAACAGTTAACAATAGCCTGGTAGTTAGGCATATTTTTTTCTGACTTCAACTGGAATGCCGATAAGTCGGAGATGATGTCACTCCCGGTTCCGAGGTTTCAGGAACACAGCATTACGCCGGCGATAAATTCTCCTCATAGAACCTTTAAATAGGATCATCTTCATAAAACACTGTAAATTAGCATGTTTTTTTTACAGTTTTGGGACGATCAAAAAAAACTTGAAATTTTTTTTTAACCTATTTTACATATACTTACACATTTAAGTTTGCCTACTTCTTTAGTGTCCAGTTCATTATATTAGACCATGTCCAAGCATTTTTTTTTTTTTTGGTTGTTTTTTTTGTTTGTTTGTTTGTTTGTTTTTTTCTTTACAGACTAAAGTTCCTGAGACAGTTGCTGTCCAGTGACTCTCCTCTGGTTTCCCCTCTCCCTGGTAGATCTCCTACACATTTCCTCCTCCGATATTTCCAAATTACGATTGATGAAATCAGTAAAACACCAACTATGATGGAAAAAGACAGTTACAAAATACGGCAAAACACGGCATATAAATGGCAAAAGAATGGCAAGAACACACTCTAATGCTATTATCTTCAACATTTATACATTATTTACACAGAAAATACTGATAAACCATCTATAATTCACTCAGGAATGGCTCACTGAATCTTCTCTCTCTCTCACCGGCTCAGTCAGCTCACTCACTTGAGGAGTTACAGTATGCATTGCACCATTCATGGCAGTGCTGCATAGGAGAATATGTTACGTGTGTCGGTTAATTCCAGATAAGCTTTATTTTTCAGAAAAGTTAACCCACTCCAAAAAATTTCTAGGTAGTGTACTTTTACACTGTGGTATTATTTTTTTGATGGGAGTTCCTGTAGGCGGAGAAAATACCCTTTGTATTTGGTACAATACTTCCCTGTTTGCAGCTGGTTCTGCGTAACAGGCTCTGACAGACTGTGGCTTACTGAGGGAGAGGAGAGAACTTTCTACTGCATCTAATGTACTTAGCGGCCATATAGAGCTCATACAACCTCACTTCGAAAAAAAAGGAACTAACCCTTTAAAAACGTAAGGAGAACTGAATGAGAAAGTCCTAATACTGACACAAGAAAATCCTAATCAGACCAATTTTTTAAAAAATGTCTTCTGTTTTTTTTTTAAAAAGCTCTCACCCTCACATTGTCTATGAACAAAGAAACTGACCCTTATGCTCATGGAGTTGATGATCGCTGCTCTGCTGTCTGAGCTCTTAGCTTTGAGCTGAAAATAAACACCTCTCTCTCTCTGATCAAACAAGCATGCTGCACCACTGGCATGAATGCTCATCCACAGTGTGTCAGCGTACATGTTGATCATTGGCAGAGGTTGTGTTTTTTGTCCTCTTTTTTGCCCTTACAAAGGGCCATTGAAGAGAATTAATCATTTTTTTTCTTTACAGATGCGTTCATGTTTCCCTACTCTACTGCAACATAATGACCAGACAGGACTCATACATACGCATTCAAAAAGGGTTTACTGTTGCCAAAGGAAACTCACAGCGCTAATTATTTTTGCCAAAGGTTGTCAAAAAGTTCTGGACAATCCACACAGCAAAGAACTTTTTTTTTCTAGATTTGTAGTTTTGAAAAGAGTAAAACATCAGTTTACAATTTATTTGTATGAAGTTTCATAAAGTATTTTAGCCTGCAGGTTCAAGATCTGGAACTGATGAATGACTTGAGCAACCTTACTCTAGGTCAAAAGATGATACAACATCACTCACGGATTCAGTCAGTCAATCAGCCACCAGGAAAGAGGTTATTGCGTGCCACATGGGTCCTCAGGACTGTCCTAAAGTGATCTTTTTAGACACACACATACATGAGATGGACAGGCTCCCCATCTTTTTTCATCCTGAGGTGAATGGGTTGACATGTGCCCCATGTTGCACAAGGTGTAAAAGTCAGCATTCCACATGTTTGCCCGCGGAACAACTGCAGTGAACAGCCAGGTGAAGACAAGAAACAATAAACAAATGTGGTTTTCTGCCTGAAGGTGCTCTTTTAAACCCTGAACAGAAACTGATTGTTTAATATCAGGTTGAAGCTCCAGATTAACCCTGCAGGCATGAATCCTGCCACCTAAGATATAAACTGTTTGGAGCTTTGATCCAAGAAATAATTCATTAGTTGGGACGGTCCAGTTGGAGCTCCTGACCCTAACATTTATACCAATCAATCTTTGTCATGTCAAATATCTTTTGAAATATGAAACCAAAAAGAAAAGCCTTATGAGGGCTCGGCTGAGGACCTTTGGCAAGACTACTGAGGCCATGTGTACACAAGGCTGAATCCAAAGACTTCTCATTGCGTTTTAGCTTCCTGTTTACATCGGAACAGTGCCTGGAGTGCCTGAATCTGCAAATGTTTGAAACCAGGCTCCAGGGTTGAAAGATTTGAAAATACTTGGCTTCATGTAAACGGAATTCACGGTGAAATGATGACGTCACCGTATGTGCAGTACTCATTTACATGGAGTCTGACATGCATACCAGGAATAATCTACTGAGTAACGTGTGCTGCTTACCGTGCTCAGTTTGTTATTCAGACAATGCTATCCAGACAGATTTGTTGTCCAGACAAGAAACTCCTGTATCTTTGTGCGTCCACTTACCATTGTTGTTAGTGAAAGTTTTTCTTCTTTGTACATGTGTTGCAGCAGCGCTGTTTCTTTGCAAACCTACATTGCCATCTACTAGACTGGCATGCACACTATGGTATTTTCATTCATTTGTGGTGTCTCTCTGAGCATGGTTTGCTTTTTACATGCAAGGGAAGAACCTTTGCATTTCAGGTGAGAGTGTCTCCGTTGAAACAGGGCATGAGTTAGCAGGGTTAAAGGGCATAGCCACCTCAGGGGATTAATTTTTTGTAGTAAGGTCAAGTTTATTGTTCTGCTACTTAACTTTGACCACCTCTGTATCCTGTCTGCTAATTCTTTATTTTGACTTGTTTGTTTGTCATTTCTGCTGATGGCCTCTGGAAGGAGTCTAAGGAGTCAATAAGGGAATTAAGAAAAAACACTAATGATATCAATTTCTTAAGGCAGTATAGGGAAGTTACTTTTTAAAAGTATTGTTTCCTCATGACTTGTTACTCCTTTTAAAAAAAGTTAGCCGTAACTTTACGTAGTTACTCTCTATGGAAAGTAACTTTTTACATTACTTGCTGTGTTACGTTACTTTTCTGTTGCTCGACTTTGGGCAGCACCCCACTTCTGTTCCTAAATGTGTAATCCTACATAAAGTTCTTCTGCTGAGGAAAAAACAGGTATTTCTTTTCTGCTTTTGTGTTACACAAAGTCATGTCTAGGCATGTCACGATAACACATTTTGCTGGACGATAATTGTCCAAAAAATTATTGACGATAAACAATATAATATTATTTGGATTTTTTTTTTTCATTTGTCATTAATGTACTTATAATACACATCATAATAAAGTGAGTGCAATGAATCAAAAGCAAGAAACTTTAATTTCTTAAGAGTATTTAACTGTAATTGGAAGGTCAAGATCTTTAAATAAAATTAATTAAACAAACAATATAATAAGTTTAACAAACAAAATAAGAGAAAAAAAACAGGGAAAATGAGATGGACTCTCTTTGGGACAAAGTACATGTGAATGAAAATAATTATATGAATCAAAAACAATAAAAATAGACCATGTCTCTGCAAAGAAAAAAAACGAAACTCCAACAAAAACACACAAACACAAAAAACAATAAATAAAATGGAGTAGCAGTTCCTGAATTGTTTGTGACATGTAGGTTCTCCCAGTCAATCCGTACTGTCTGTCAAACGTTTTAACATTGCTGGCTTTTCAATCGTATTGAAGGGCTGCATTTCTTTTGCAATGCAGTGAACGACGCTGTCTGTGAGCACGCACCACTTTGGTCTGCCTTATTTGTATTTACTCTGCAGACCAAAGGCCTCAGTAAGCGCGGGCTGGCAGGACAAAGGCCCCGCTGCACCTCCCCTTCTTCTTCGTTGCCACTACTTTCAAACAAATGCGACATATCAGCTAATCGGTGTTCATGAGCCCACACCTTTTTCATTCTGTTTAATACCAAAATATTCCCACACTACAGCTGTGGCAGCTGGCTTAGGAACCGTGTCTTTCATGACATCTTTCATATTAGTGTGTGTTTCCTCGTTACTCCTCAGGACGCTCACTTCAGCTCTGTGTGTGTACGCGTGAGCGACCCCGCCTCCCCCTCAAAGATTGCATTTGTGACAGATGCTCACTCCGCTATAAATCCGCAATAGAACCGATGCACCCTGGTGTTAAGAAAGATGGACAGAGTGAGCCACCTTCTCATTCAGCCTCTTTGGTAGAAAGAGAGGGGAAAAACAAACATGCATGCACTTGCCAGTTTATCGAGGCTGGCAAACTTACTGAGGACGTTTTTATTTATCGATCGGTAATTGATTTATTGATTTTCGTGACAGGCCTAGTCATGTCACATACCTTGCATGAGAGCTCCTGTCCAGTGTTTCCAGATTTTTCTTCTGAAAATAAGCAACCAGGTCAACAAACACAAAACCAGAACAAGTAACCTCCTGTTTTATCTTTTTTTTTTTTTTCTTGCTATTTGATATATTAGTCTTTTTTTTTTAACAAGAAATCTACGGAAAGCGTGTTTTATTTTTCTTGTACATTACATGAAGCACATTTACCATGGGCGTGATTGTGTTTGGGGTCGGGTGCAATAACCAGGAAATGAGGAAGTGGAAAGGACAAACTATCAACTATCTGCTCTGATGTTTTGCTTTACTGTGGGAGGCTACAAGATAAATAATCAGGGGTTTACACACAGATAGAAAAGCCCCAAAAAGCAACTTCATGTTAAGAAACAAGTGAAAAAAAACCCCGCAACCTGTGGCTGCAACTCACAAGATTTGCAAGCAACTTTTGAGAAAAACAGGCCGAAAGACGCTTATAATATGTGGACTTGGCACAATGCTTGTGTAAGCTGTGCCCAACTGAGAAGGCGGCATCAATGTCAGATCTGTCCGTGGGAAAAGAAACATTGCATCGCATTGATAAAGGATCTACATTTCATTGCAATATTTTCATTAGTAACGTGTTACACTACTTATTACCTGAAAAAAGTAGTTATGTTACTGAAAGGTGTTACTAAAACATGTTACTTTGTAAGGTTTACAACAATGATTAAAGGAGACCTTATCAATGCTAATCTGGAATTTGCTTTTGACTCCCATCCCTAAGTGTGAGTTTGTTTTGCCAAGAAAACAAGTCTTGTGAATAAAATCCTAAAACTGAATTGAGCCACATCTTAGCTACTACAGCCCCAAAATTAACATTGTTTCCGAGCCAGAGCTGGGTTTGTGCCTTCTGTGATTCGGGTCAGAAACCTTGCCAGGAACACTTTCCATTCTTAAGGATCAAACACAGATAAGGCGCGTTGTGGGTGTCGAAAGAAGCACCTCACTTATCTGCACAATCCCCCTATGCCTCAGGCAGTGAGTCATTACTGTCAGAGTCAAGCAGAAGATTTATTACCGTACCATAAAAGCTTGTTGGTTGATCACTGTTACTCAAACAGAAGCTTCATCAGTGACATTACATCCACAAAAAAAAAGAAAAGCAGTAGATTTATTTTTTAAAAGTGTTGAAACAACTTACTGCAATAAAAAAAAAAAAAAACAACAGAGACCATGACATTTTTAACTGTTTCAGATGGCATAAAGAATGACGCATGAACCTGGAAGGAGATGATTTCTCCCTGAAGATGAGAGGCCAGAATAAATCACATGATGACAAATTAACTGGCACTTCAATTTGTATCTGTGCATACTTCCACACTAGTTTCCAGAACTCACCAGTGCTTTACACTTTAGTCTCAGTCAAGTATGCCTCTTTGAACAACACATACATTAAGTCACATTGTTTTGGTCACTGTGATACAGACTGGGGAGATTGGAGGCTACTCAACCCAATGAAATAAGTGAGTTGGTTAAATAGTAATATGCTAGCTTGTAAGGTTAAGGAGGTCGAACTGTGCCGCCCACCAGCTGGAGGAAAGCCTGCAGGGGGAATTTCTGACCAGTAGCAGGTCAAAGAAGAAAGGCTGCAGTCTTATTCCTAAGTCTAGGGGGGTGGTTAAAAGACTTTATCACTTAACTAATACATCTTTGATGTTCTTAAAAAAACAGGCAGTCTGTGCATTATTGACTATAGCTGCTTTGCTGATGTAGCCTCAGGACACCTCCACCAACTCCACAATGGAACGTAGATAACAGGCATGTCTTTTGAAGAGGCTAAGGAGTAAGTAAATATAATTATGAGTTTTAAATGCAAACCAGGGCCAAGATGAATGACAGGCTCGAAACCAGCTGACATGATCAGGCCAGTCCAAATACTGCCTTGAAAATACTGCGACACTGTCCACACAGAGTTGAAAACATTTTGGTAATAAAAATGTTCACTGTAAAGACAGCATCAGTTCAAGAAATGTATCCGTCCACATGAAGACACCAAAAAAGGCTGAAGTACATTTGCCAGGCCTGTCAGTGGCACTGCAATGATGCTGCAGACATTCACCAAAACCAGAAAAAGAAGACACTGAGCATGCCTATATATCATGAGAAACGTCAGCAAACATGGTAGTTGTATGGGGGCAGAAGATTTTGCTGTTAAAGCCTAAAAACAAACTCAGAAGCTTCTGCAGCACAAACAGGACACTGCATTCTGCCATTTTTTGTAATAACTCAAGAATTCAACCATTAAACAGTAATTGATAAAATTAACATGCAATAAAATAAATGCTAGACAAAGTTGCAGACAGTAGATGGTGGGAGTATGATTACCGTGAGAAGGCAGCCTGGTCTATACACATACACAAACATACACATAAATATACAGTGTGTAAGTGTATATACTATATAGATATACACTCAACAAAAATATAAATGCACAAACTGAAAAGGTTAAGTTAAAATGACCAATCCCTTTACATGCCTAAAATATTGCCGTGCTTTGCTCAAATCAAGTGCTCTAGTTCAGTTGATCGCTCCCAGTGAGTACAATTCATCCATGAGTCTCATGCCACGTGACAGTGTGATGGTCAGTCAGCACGACCAGAACATTGCCATTCCTTACAGTTGGCACTAAGGCCACCCCAACATGTGGACTTTTGCCACTTGTCAACATGCCACAGATGACATATAACATGAGGGAACGTGCCACTGGCAAGAAAAGTGCTGGAATGTCAGTTACAGCACATTCTCATTCTGTCTTTGTTGTTGATGTAGGCTGGTGGGCCAGTGGCAAACTTTCGTTATTGTCCCCTGCACACAGGTTAAAGCCCCCTGCCGGGTTTGGACTAATGTAACACTGGGCTTTTACTTCTGAAATAAGTTTTGTTTTTCTTTTGCTGACGACAACAGTCATGTTGCTGCCACTTTGATGCCTCTGATTGATTATGGTGATGTGTTACATTTGCATGCTTCTTCTCAAAGCCTTTAATCTTTGGATAGCAAAGATTACTGTATATCATGGAGCTAGAATGTCATTCAGTCTACACCAAGTTTGTACATTTTAAAGAGGGACAAAAGCACAAAGTATAGAAAACAGTTAACCACCATGTCCACAGCTTCCATGCTCCTTTCTGTTGTTTAAATGGTCATCAACGTGTTGACATCAGCTTGATGCACCAGAGGAAAAAAAAAAACAGCCACACAGCTCATCTGCGGCAGATCAGACCCGCGTCTGCAGGCAGTGGGAAAGGAGTCACTTGCCGATTGTTAGTGGGTTAACCTGCGTTATAAAATTATGTTGATCTGCTGTTTTAAGTGAGAAAGTGGTATGTGTGAGCAAGTTGGGGGGCCCTCTCTGAACATCCATAGACTAAAACATCCTGATTTGTAAAGATATACTCCCCCTGCTTCCATCATACCTGAATAACTATATTCATGTGAAAAGTTCTGGAAGCTTCAGCCTTCACTCTGTGACTCAATCTGCTTTGCTGTCTGTCCCCAAAGTCTTGAATAGGGCAAAAGAAGTTTCAGATATGCTGCTCCTGCAGGCTGGAATGTGCTACAAGAAAAAATGGGTCATGGACAGCTGGTCTCTTCGAAGCTTTTTAAGCACAGGTTAGGGTCATTGGAGGAAGATGAAGCAGGCAGGAGATGCTTTGACTGATGATGCTCTGCTCTTCAATTCTGACTTGATCAGCTGATATATCTCTGTGTCTGTAATTAGATTTTAATCATTGTTAGTGATTATCACATTTTATCACTGTTGGCCACAAACCTCTTGTCCAATAAAAAATATTCTTATGCTGAATGAATGGAAATTGTACTGTTCTGATATCAAAGTATCTGTTCAAAGAAATCGAAGAATCTACACTCCAACATGGAATCTCACCAATAGCACTGTTTTATGCAAAAATATGATAATCACAGAATAGAGATAAGGGGCTCTAATTTCGTGGCGCAGTGCAGGGGGCGCAAGCCTGGCGCACCCCACGCAGTGTTAATTTACAATGCTTGGCGCTTACCGCCGTCGCTAATTTGACAATTTGGTAGACCGTCTGCGCAGAGATGGGGGGGAGGTGAAGGCGTACCTGGGGGAGGTGCCGACAGATTCGAGTGGCGCAGTGACAATTTCGTGCCAAAAAACAGTGCAGAAAGTGCACTGAAAGCACGCCAGCTCCAACCTGGTCTAACCTCGGCGCAGGGCGGAGCGCACCCTCCGCAGCTGTAATTTGGTGACAAGCGCACATGTGCGCACGCCTCAGAGGCAGGTTTCCAAAGTGTCAGGCACATTTTAATGCAATAAACAATCACAGCAATCACTATTTAATGTCCCTGTCTAAACCAGCATATACATTTGTATCTATATTAACCTTCCCGTCACATCTGATGTCGGATTAAAGCCGTTTGTCATAATGGAAACTTAACCTGACGGCAGCTGGAAGTTTGATGCACATCTTACAAGTCAACAATAAACAGCCTTAACATCTGATACTGAGTAAATATCTGGCTTCACTCATTTCATTAAATTCAAAGAAAAAAAGGGGAAAAAAGACGAAGAAAAATGAGGGAAAATAAATGTCTGTCACTCAGGATTTAACCGTGATTTCCCACATTCCTCTATTTTAGTCTTTATTTTTAACGTGATCTAAAAAGATGGAGAGCATTTTTGCAAGGAGGATGAGGAGGAGACACCGGGAGAGTATACAGTATCACTAAAGGCTCTGCTATTTGGCGATGACAAACCAGGAGTGCAGGTGGATCACAAGTATTATGAATGGATAAGCCAGCTGTGGTGTAACTGTCTCTTATTTTTTTACTATTAATGACAAAGGAACAGATTACATCTGTCTCACACGGTGACCCGCTCCGCTGTCCATTCTCATGCTGAATGACAGCAGCTCTGACCGTCTCCAGCAGCGGGGATCATTCAGACCAATCAGGCGCTGCGCCTCGCAGCGCATTTAAAGGCGAGGCTCATTTGATTGGTGAAGAAGGCGACCGGCTGTGTTAATCCCACTCACGTCTATTCTCCTCCTACTGTGACATTTGCGCGGAGAGGCAGAGACGTGGGCGTCCCTGTGCGCCATGAGTGCGCCTCTCTTGGCACTGCAGGAAACTTGCAGAGTGCGCTGGTCACACCCAGTGCGCACGGCGAAGGCCGGCGCAGGCAGGTGCGCCTGCGCTTGCGCCTGGTCTACGAAATTAGAGCCCAAAATGTTTATGCCACTTGGAGCTTGCAAAAAAGTAACAAATGAAAGACAAGCTTAGTGCTATAGTGGTAATTTTTACATTGATGCTGTATGTAGTAACAAACTTAGAGACAAAAACCAACACACTTTAGCAGGAGAAACTTCACCATTATACAGTATGATGTAAATAAGACTTCTTTTCGGACAGTGTCTTGTTTTATGCAAATGTGGACCTCATCAAGGCCTAAAGGGATCCAGAAAAATCGATAACAATCTAATACCAGATTAGCAGAGTGACCTGAGGGGGTGATGCTTTTCAACCTGTTTGACTGCTCAGGGTTACCCACCCACTCACATTCTTTGGCAGGCCCTTCAGGTACTGTATATTAATAGCATCACCAGGTAAACTCTCCAGCTAATTATTTACTAAAAAAATATGTACACACGTGGACAAAATTTTTGTTACTCCTTGGTTACTGAAAAAAAACCTGCAATGGTCCCAGAAATGACTTGAATCTGACAGAAGTAATAATTAATAAAAATTCAGTGAAAGTCAACCAATGAAAATCCAACTTTGCTTTTTAACTGTGGTTCAATCATGAAACAGGCCTGGACAAAAATGATAGTACCCCTATATATTTGATCAATATATAATATTTTGTTGCACAACTTTTGAGGCAATCACTGCAATCAAACAATTTCTTTAACTCTCGATGAGACTTCGGCACCTGTGAACAGCTATTTTGGCCCACTCCTCATGAGCAAACTGCTCTAGTTTTCTCAGGTTTGAAGGATGTCTTTTCCAGACAGCATGTTTCAGCTTCCTCAGACTTTCAATAGGATTTAGATCAGGGCTCATAGAAGGGAACTTCAGAGTAGTCCAATGTTTTCCTCTTAGCCATTCTTGGGTGTTTTTAGCTGTGTGTTGTGGATAATTATTCTGTTGGAGGACCCATGACCTGTGGCTGAGACCAAACTTTCTGACATTGGGCAGCACATTTCTATCCAGAATGCCTTTATAGTCTTGAGATTTCATTGTACCCTGCACAAATTTAAGACATCCTGTGTCAGATGCAGCAAAGCAGGCCCCAGAACATGACTGAGCCTCCTCCCTGTTTCACGGTTGGGACAGTGTTCTTTTCTTTGTATGCTTCATTTTTGCATCTGTGAATATAGAGCTGATGTGCCTTGCCAAAAAGCTCCAGTTCTGTCCAAAGGACATTCTCCCAGAAGCTTTGTGGTGTGTCAATATGCATACTGGCAAATACCAGTCTCCCTTTTTTTTATGATTTGCTTTCAACAGTGACGTCCTCCATGAAGTCCACTTTGTCTCAAACAGTGACGGATGGTGCGATCTGATTCTGATGTACCTTGACCTTGGAGTTCACCTCTAAACTCTTTGGAAATTGTTCTGGACTTTTTGGTTACCATTGATATTATCTCTCTTCAATTTGACATCAATTTTCCTCTTACAGCCACAAGGGAGGGAGGTTGGCTACAGTCCTGTGGACCTTAAACTTCTGAATAATCTGTGCAACTGTAGTCACAGGAACATCAGGCTGCTTGGAGATGGTCTTATAGCCTTTACCTTTAACATGCTTGTGTATAATTTTCTTTCTAATCTCCTGAGACAACTCTCCTAAAGTTTCTGTGGTCCATGTTCAGTCTGGTATACACTATGATACCAAACAGCACAGTGACGACTTTTCAACCTTTAAATAGGCAGACTGACTGATTACAAGCTTGAGGACACTTATGATACTAATTAAAGGGCACGCCTCAGTTTAACATGTCCCTGTGGTCAAATCATTTTCAGTCTTTTGTAGTGGTACCATAATTTTTGTAGAGGCCAGTTTCATTAGTCTATTTTTTAATAATTCTGCTATATCACAATTAAAAAGCAATGTCAGATTTTCTTTATTTGATTTTCAGTAAATTTACTGTTACTTTTGTTAGTTTCAAGTTATTTCAGTGACCATGTGGGGTTTTGTTTCTTTAACGCAAGGTTACCAACAATTTTTGCTACGTGTGTGCAACTACCTCATGATAGCCCTGTTAATTAGGGGTTAGGGTTACCCTAACCCAATTTATCTCTTTCATGAAGTGGTTGACCCCTTTTGTTTTCTACTTCAAGTTCTTGATGCTACTTCAGGTTCTTGATGCTTTCAGGGTAGAATATTCAGCATTTGGGTGATCAATCCCTGCTCTTGATTAAACTCTGTGTCCTCAAATAACCTTGGATGCTATGATTAAAACTCTTAGGGCTCTAATTTCATTGACCAGGCGCAGGTGCAGGTTTCTTACAGTGCAAAGAGAGGCGCATTCCAGGCACAGAGAGGCGCACCCACGCCTCTGTCCCTGCCCTGCAAGTGGCAGAGAGGGAGGAGAGAACGTGTGAGTGGGTTTAACACAGCCGAGTGTTGTCTTCACCAATTAAATGAATGCCTCTCCTTGCCTTTAAGTGCGCTGCGGGCGAGGCACAGAGACTGATTGGTCTGAATGATCCCAGCCACCACATAATGTGCCAGAAAGTTTGGGTAGCGGAGATGGTCAGAGCATCTGTCACTGTTAGAGAGTGCGCAGGGGCCATCGGGGCGTGTATGGGAAGCCACGACGTGCGTCACCGTGTGCGCCAGCTCCCGGCACAGATGTAATCTGTTCCTTTGCCATTAATAGGAGAACAAAATTGAGTGACAGACATTTAGACACCGCAGCAGGCTAATCAGTTCATGCTTGTGATCCACCTGCTGTCCTGGTTTGTCATCGCCAAATAGCAGAACCTTTGGTAATATACTGTATACTCTCCCGGTATCTCCTCCTCATCCTCCTTGCAATAATGTAGCCAACTCCATCTTTTTAGATCACATTAAGAAAAAAGACTAAAATAGAGAAATATGGGCAAGCACAGGTAAATCCTTAAGACACCTTCTTTTTTCTCCCTCTTTTCTTGAATTTCATGAAATGAGAGAAGTTGGATATATACTCCGTATCGGATGATAAGGCTGATAAGGCAAACTCCCAGCTGCCGTCAGATTAAGTTTCCAGTATGACAAACGGCTTTTAATCCGACATCAGATGTTACGGGACAATTAATATAGATACAAATGTATATGCTGATTCAGATGGTTACATTAAATAGTGATTGCTGTGATTGTTGATTGCATTGAAATATGCCTGGCACTGTGGATACCTGCCTCTGAGGGTTTGTTGATGTGTGCGCACATGTGCGCCCATCACCAAATTACAGCTGTGGAGGGTGCGCTTTGCCTGCACCGAGAATAGACCAGGTTGGAGCTGGCGAGCTTTCAGCGCACCTTCCGCACAGTTTTTTGGCACAAAATTGTCACTGCGCCAACCTGAATCTGTGGGCACCACCCCCTGGTGCGCCGTCACACCCATCTCTGCACAGAAGGTCTACCAAATTGTTAGACTGGCAGCCCACGGCGGTGTGCCGGACGAAATTAACAATGCGCCAGGCTCTGCGCACCCTGCGCTACCCTGTGCTGCACCACGAAATTAGGGCCCTTAGTATCAACTTGGTGTGATTTCGCCCTTGTGATACAACAGAGAATTGATTGTTGATCATCGTACTGATAGTTTCCCTGAAACTGTCTTTGGGTCAGTGGATGTCGTGTTCTTTTCATAGTTTGTAAAAATAATTTGAAAATTGTGAAAATGTTGACCCTAAGAGCCACCGCTGTCAGCAAACAGTAATTCAACTTGGTTAAGGCACAAATTTTTACCAGTGCAACCACAGAGACACAGTATTTCTTGCTTATTAAAGCTATGTATTAATACATAAACCAAATGGAAGGCCTTATTTTGAAGGCATGGAGCGTGTTTTCTTGAAGAACATGACGCACCATGGTTTGGGGTTTGTCTCTACTTTCCCTTAATCAGTGCGTGCTGGTTTGCTTTTTATTTGTAGGTGATTATCAGTGTTTGGCCTGTATTTAACTGGGTTTGATTTATAAATTGCGTGCTTTTTACTGTGCCAATTAACACTGTATGATACATATGATACATGCTGATGCATAGATTAAAGTTTAATTCCACTGAAGCATTGCAGAACTTCTGCCTGAGCATAAAAACCTCATTAATTGTTGAAATCTTTTGATGAAACCAACAGGATTGAACTGGTGCATTATGTTAGGGCTGTCACTTTTCCCCACAAAATCAATCTCGATGGGTTTTTAAACATCCATGCTGAAACTGAAGATATGCTTATAAAGAAATGCGCAAAACAGCAATCATGCCAGTGAAGTTCTTCTAGCTGAAATTAACCCTACAAAGCCAATTGTATCATATTTGATACATACTTTTATAATACCTCTATCTACTCAATATGATCAACAAATTACAAAAAAAACATCTGAATACAATCAGATAAATGATAAAAATGTCCTCATATGAATTATCAGTTGCCAAAAACACCTAATGTATCAAATGAGATACAAAAAATCTATATGTTGAATTTTATGGACATCTTGATTTTTATGGATTTTAGCAGAAAGTGAAGCAAACATTTCACCTCCAAAAAAATTACAATTTTCTAGCTATAATCTTTGGTCTTGGGCCTTAAAGGGTTAAAATTATATCTTGACTTAAGAACATGTTTTGGGTGATTTACAGCCATGTTCAACCTCCTTAAGTTATGTATGGGATGCATGCTGTTGGATTTTTGCTGATATCCGATATGCCAATATTTCTGCACTGCTTATCACCGATACCATATAAATAACTTTTATCAAGAGCACAAAGTCTTTAAAAAAATTAAATTGTTGCTTTCAATTTTAGAGAATATTTGAGTGAGGAACAGATGCAAAAACAAGATAACTTGTAACCCTTGAAAAATTATGCAACTTGACCTTAGATGAGATTAAGTTTTGGAGAGTCTGAAATTTTGGCTTCCATTAAACACCACAAACAGCAGCAGGATGTGTTTTGAGGCATGTGACAGATGTTACATATCCTGCAGTGAGACTGTTGCACGCAGGCACATTTTAAGTGCACTGTTATGACAATTGATCAGCATTGATTAACACAAACCATGAGGAGGATGGTCCAATTTGAAGGAGGAGGCTCAAACTTTACTGTTGAGCTGAAATGATAATCTGGTTTATTGAAAATAGTTTGAATTGAATCAGGTAATTTGTAATTCTGGCCACCAAACTTGCCTCCCAGCTCAGCGTGTTCCTAGGAAACTGTCTGAAAACACACACAGATGGAGCACTGTTGTATTTGACTGAGATTTCCTTTGTGAGGCAGAGGAGGCCAATGAAAGGCCAATATTTAACAAAACTGACTGTACAGTAAGTCAGGCATGACCATCTAAAGCAACAACAGTCATAGTGTTAAAGCATGCACGCCAGAACAAGCCATTTGTTTGTCTACTTCACTGTCCCCTCTTTGTTTTTAAAGAGCCACTTCATCTGGAACAATGAGTCCGCTTCTGACGGTTTACTACGTTTTGGACTTAAAACAACAAAGTAAGTGAGAAAACAGGGAGTGTCACTCTCTCCCAGACTACACCGCCCAGATGAAAGGATTCAATACTCAGAACTATTGACACCTTTTAATTTTAGGCAGTTGAGACCTATTAATCAAGAGCTTGATGTTAGATGTTTTTGGACATTTTTCAATAACTGTCAGATTGTTTCCAGGAGCGAAGGGAATTAAATTAAATGGGAAAAATAACAGTCTGAGTCATTGGTTGGCAGGGATCTCTGTTACGCACCTTCCAAATGAAAAGATCAATGAGCTCTGGTACTGCTGCAGGGTGAAACTCTCACGGAAACATATTTGGAGTGTTCGATTTGCCAAACAGGATCTTTTCAACAAATTATGCAACTTTCAATTTTCTGGATTTTGCTAGTACTTACTCGAGTTAGAACAAAGTCTGGACATTAGCCGAACGACCACGCTTTGGTTTACCAGCCATTTAGAGTCCAACCAGCATAATGGTAGGCTTTTTGCAGTGACTAGTTACCAAAGGAATAGAATCTTTGGGCTGACAGTCCAGATAATAATTATTAAACTCTTTCTGATCTAAAACTTATTGAACATTTGCACACAAATTTCATTGTTTACATAGGTGGGTACACATCTTGTCCTTTTTAAGTATGTAATGCATTAGAAAACAACATTTATCATAAATAAAACTATTAAGGAATTATTTACTTTTATCTCCCTCCCTTTTAGAAATCTTTTGGTTCAAATGTATTTTACTAATCTCTCCTTTGGTTAATTGCATGGTTGGATAGTAGGTAGTTTTTTATACAGCAGCTGCTTGGGATGCAGACAGTAACAAGTATAATATTTGCAATGCTTCATGAGTGTGAGTACTTATTTGGTGTGAACAACATCCCATCACCTTTTTGTTTGTCTTCAAAATTGGACAAATCCAATTTAGCAAGCAAACTACCCAGCTGTGCTTTTTAATTGTTTATAAAGAGACATTATGTTTTGCCTGCATTCTTGGCCTTTCTGGGATGCTTCTTTCTTTCGTGGGTCAGGTACGATCTGGTTTGTTAACCAATCGTCTCTGTGGTGATTGGTTAGTTCAGTGCTGCTCTGAGCTATGTTGTCAAACACTGCGCTCATTTTACGGTCTGTTCTCTGGACTGGACTTGTTTGTGTGACCCCACAAACTTAAACTAATGTTGGTGGGTGTATTTGGAAAGACAGAGAAGGGAGAACAAACCATTTAAGGCATGCACTGGTGCTCTCAAGAGGGGGATCTTGACAGGTCCACATTAGTGTTAATTTTGTTGGCTAATTATTTTCCGTCGTAGTTCTTATCAACAACCTTTTTTCCCCTGATGAAAACTAGACTTTAGCTAATAAAAGTAAGTGCACATGGACAAAAACTAAAGCTAAATTAACTGACATTTTCATCAACAAATAAAAACTAGACTAAAATGTTTGACAGAGAGGTGTGCCAGTTAATGTAAAAGAGTGTAAAGTTTGGATGAGTTAAGAGGGACATCCAATCACAGCTGCCTTTGCTTGGTTGTGGTGGGATTAGTTGTGGAGCGATCCAATCAGAGCTGCTCTCTTTATGAATTTATATATATTTATGCAGAGCAGGTTCACTGTTTGTTGTCATCTCTGGTAACTTTCCCCTGGATCAGAACTCTCTCCAAGGCCGCCTCCATGTCATCAGTTATTAGGTGGTAGAGACTATGAGCAGGACTGGAGCTGAGTCAAGGTCAGGGGCTCCCTCATACACATCAACTATGCCACACATATCAGGCATTTCCCTCTAACTCAAAAGCCCTCTTGGCCCTCGTGCTCGTCTCTGTGTTTATTGTAATATGTTGCTCATGTGCTGAGGTGTTTTTCCAATCCCTAGTCTAATAGCCTAGTTTTGATTTTTTTTTTTCTCCTCTCCTCATGTCTCCTTTTCAGCAACCTCCAAGTGAGTGGACGCTGGCAGGACTGGTCTCCGGTATTTTTGATGTTTTAAATTCTGTACAGCATCGTTGGGAGTCAATAAAGGTGCTTTAAAAATAAAATGTATCATTCTTATTATTCCTGTTCTTATTCTTCAAAGTTCTCAACAAACAAAATTGAAGCAGACAATATAGTGCCACGGGGGATAAAACACAACACATAACTTATAACAAAAAATACACTTTTACATCAGACATAATGTATACACTGTTACATTTGTCAAATTTGGTTGATGTCAGTCCACTGAATGTTTAAGTGGAAAATTAAAGCAAGTTAATTTAATTACTTAAGTGGAAAAAGGACCCTGTGTTTTGTTGAACTCTGAGCCTGAGCCTCTCAATACACAACACGTTTTCTCCATCTTAACAACATGTAAAATGTCCTTGAGTCATACAGAGTGAGATGGAAGGTGATTTCCACTTTAATAAAATATGTCGTCTTGCCTAAAGAGTCTCAGAAGCAGGTGGAAAGGGGACATCAGTTCAGGCTGAGATTGTTTCAAAGACTTCAGATCAGGGGTGCTGGTTTGGCGTAGTGGTTAGCACCCCATGTACTTGCTTCTGTCGGTCCAGGTTCAAATCCCGCCTGTGACCAGTTTGCAGAGTGTCTTCCCCCACTCTCTCTCCCCCTTTCACAAACCTATCCACTGTCTCTCTCCTATCAATAAAGGCACAAAATGCCCAAAAATATACATTTAAAAAAAAAAAAAAAAAAAAAAAAAGACTTCAGATCAAAAGCTGCATAGAGGGTGGCAGGACCAAATCATATGGGCTGCTGGGGCTTGAATCACAAGAGGTGTTAACATTTTCATGAATCTTGGCCTGTGTTACTTTGGTTAAATTTGTACGATGTAACACTTTACATTGGATTAGCCCGAGCCTGGGACAGATTGAAGTGGAGTGAGCTCGAAGTAGGATCAGTTCCCTCAAATCATCCAGAACGGACTCTCCCAGATCGTCTTCCCATCTCCTTTTAAGAGAGATGTTTAGAAGGGAAGTGCTTTTCTTGCATTTGGAGGAGACCGATGATCGAGCAAGAAGTCACTGTGAGGAGCACAGAGCATTCTGGCGTGGCAATGCCTGTGGATCCACCAGGAGGAGAGAGGATCCAAAACCTGGAGGGAGACGTCTGGGCCAACTAGGACAGGCAGAGGGAAATTTAATGAATGGGTGTCTGGATGGAAGGGTGATCAGAAGAGAAACGCCAAGTTGATGCAGAAATCAACAATTAGTAAGAACAAATTGGCAAATTGTTTTGAAGCACTTTTGCATGAGTCTACATGTTCTTACTAGCGTTTGTACAAATTAAGATTCTAGTTTATAATTTGAGCCATGTCAGGACTGATGCCACACAAACTGGAGTAAAAATATGAGAACAAGTACAACCATGCAACAACAAATGTTAACTATTAGAGCAGGAAATGTTATTTTTAGCTCTGTAAAATAACTCTGCAGCAACTATTTGAGAATCAGTCCTGAGAAAAAAAGCTGCTGTTTAACTTTGGCATTTGAAAGTTTTCCAACAGTGCATGTCCCTGTAAGTAAACTTTGATCCTAGTCTGCAGCATCAGTCCTTTTTTCAAATGCATTGCTTATTTAATCCCCTGGGAGGTAATCCCCAGTAGATTAAAGTGCCATGATCACTCGATGATGGATTTAGTGTTATGACATGAGGAGCAGCCCTCGGTCACAGCGCAGCTCAAGGGAGTTTCTGTACTTCAGATTGTAATTGCCAGCTCAGTCTGACTCATCGGCTGACTCACACCAACACCTGACTTAAAAAAAAAATGTTTGCAGCCTCAGGTGTCAAAGCAAATGTTTGAATGTAGCTCCCTCGCTTAACAGGTGCTCTGATGAAGTAGACGTTAAACTCTGCAGGTCAAAGCTTTTAAAGGCAAACAAAGCTGCATTTGAATAACAGAAGGAGAAAATAGGTTAAAGTTACACAAAATGTGCTGTGTTACGAGTTTGTTATAAAACATCCCTGAGCATAATTTTGAACTTCTATTTAATTATTCACCTTCTGATGTCAGGAAAGCGGGTCTTCTTGTTTTGGGGTTTGTTAAGCACCAAATGGTGGACCTCTGTTTTAGTCTTTGTTGTGCTTTTAGTACAACCCCTGGCAAAAAATATGGAATCACCAGTCTTGGAGGATGTTCATTCAGTTGTTCAATGTTGTAGAAAAAAGGCAGATCACAGACATGACACAAAACTAAAGTCATTTCAAATGGCAACGTTGTTGCTTTAAGAAACACTAAAAGAAATCAAGAAAAGAAAATGTGGCAGTCAGTAACAAATACTTTTTTAGACCAAGCAGAGGGAAAAAATATGGAATCACTCAATTCTGAAAAAAAAATATGGAATCACCCTGTCAATCTCCTTTCCCACCTGCATCAGGTTAGATCTGCTTGTTAATCTGCTGTTAAAAAGGAGTGATCACACCTTGGAGCTGTTACACCAAGTGGATTGACGTGAATCATGACTCCAAGACGAGAGATGTCAATTGAAACAAAGAAGAGAGTTATCAAACTCCTTAAAGAGGGTAAATCATCACGCAGTGTTGCAAAAGATGTTGGTTGTTCACTGTCAGCTGTGTCTAAAATCTGGACAAAATACAAACAACATGGAAAGGTTGTTAAAGGAAAGCGTACTGGCAGACCAAGGAAGACATCAAAGCGTCAAGACAGAAAACTTTAGGCTTAATATGTCTTGAAAACAGAAAACGCACAGCAAAACAAATGAGGAAGAAATGGGAAGAAATGGGAGGAAACTGGAGTCAACGTCTGTGACCGAACTGTGAGAAATCGCCTCAAGGAAATGGGATTTACATACAGAAAAGCTGAACGGAAACCGTCATTAACACCTAAACAGAAAAAAAACAAGGTTACAATGGGCTAAGGAAAAGCAATCTTGGACTGTGGATGACTGGATGAAAGGCATATTCAGTGATGAATCACGAATCTGCGTTGGGCAAGGTGATGATGCTGGAACTTTTGTTTGGTGCCGTTCCAATGAGATTAACTAAGACAACTGCCTGAAGAAAACATGCAAATTTCCACAGTCATTGATGATATGGGGCTGCATGTCAGGTAAAGGCATTGGGGAGATGGCTGTCATTAAATCTTAAATAAATGCACAAGTTTACGTTAACATTTTGGACACTTTTCTTATCCCATCAATTGGAAGGATGTTTGGGGATGATGAAATCATTTTTCAAGATGATAATGCATCTTGCCATAGAGCAAAAACTGAGAAAACATTCCTTGAAGAAAGACACATAAGGTCAATGTCATGGCCTGCAAATAGTCTGGATCTCAATCCGATTGAAAATCTGTGGTGGAAGTTGAAGAAAATGGTCCATGAACCTGCAAAGCTGATCTGGCAACTGCAATCAAAGAAAGTTGGAGCCAGATTGATGAAGAGTACTGTTTGTCACTCATTAAGTCCATGCCTCAGAGACTGCAAGCTGTTATAAAAGCCAGAGGTGGTGCAACAAAGTACTAGTGGTGTGTTGAAGTGTTCTTTTGTTAGTTTGTTTTTCATGTTTTTCCTCAGTTACTGTCTACCACATCTTTTTTCTTGATTTCTTTTAGTGTTTCTTAAAGCAAGAACGTTGCCATTTGAAATGACTTTAGTTTTGTGTCATGTCTGTGATCTACCTTCTTTCTACAAAATTCAACAACTGAATGAACATCCTCCAAGTGGGATGATTCCATAATTTTTGCCAGGGGTTGTATGTTATCTGTACTTCAGAGCAGCTTTTTCACACTGCCTACCTTTTATCTATGCAGCAGCAGTTGATTGTGTTGTGATTTACATTTTGGGGAATATGTCGACAAGGCAGAGCTTTCAGATGAGCTTGCCTGATTCAGACATGAATGAAAAAGTGTTGATTGCACATATATATCACTTTAATATTGGCAAAAACACAAATGAACCCAATGTTTCAAAATTAACTTCAGCTTCAGCATGGGATGAAGACAGGGGTTTATATGTCCTTGAAACATCTTTTCAGTCACAACTTTTTAATTAATGTTATTGTATTTCTGTAATGTTAGCGGTTAATATGTAGTGCTCCATTTTTAATATTTCTTATATGTTGTATTCTTCAAAATGCATATTCAAAAGCCCAACCAGGGAGAAGAGTTGGAAGTTAGCAATAGCTTTGAACTTTTAAATGCAGCATCTGCTTTATGTCTTTTTCTTAAGCCATGCTAGGCTGCATCATCCCATCAATATAAATAAATTCAATTTCAGATATAAAGATTCAAACAAGGGCTTCTTCTGTTTTGCCAGAGTATAAAAAAAAAACAGAAAAATGGTGATAAAGTTGTTTCAGTAAAGACTACGGAGATCTCAATTATTTGTTTGACATTTTACAATAATACAACCAGCCCCCCCCCCCCCCACACACACACACATCAATAACTTATAGTGAGTATCAAAGATGTCAAAGACACATGAACATCTGCACCAATTTAATAAGAGAACAAAAAAGCCTAGCTTCACCTTAAAAAGATGCAGCTCATTCTACATTTGAGTTCATAGTAATACATTTTGTCAATCCAGAGTTTAGTCTGTAGTATTGACATTTGTTTTGTAAAAATCAAGAACTATTGAGAAGAAGATTGACGTAAAAAACCTGCATGCCTGGATTTTATCATTCATGAATATGTTGTCAGCCTAAGAACGCAAATAAATGTTATTTAATTTATTTTTGAAGTTAATTTAACCGTTTGAATTTCTAAGGGAACAAGGCAATTCATTATTCTGTTGATTGATCAAATTATTACATTTGACGTCAAAACTAAAAACAATTTTGTCTCCTGTTAGAATGCACTTTGGTATTGGTTCAACATAGACCATTGGCAAATTAGTCTGGGATGAACTGAGATGTTTCCAGATGTTTATTTGTTGTGCCATGCCAATCTGGCATATGGCTATCTGCTGACTAAGACAATAATTTTAGTGTAATAAAAACAACCTATTGGACAAACAATGCATTTTCCTGGTCTGAAATGAAAAAAAAAAAATCTTGGCATTGTGGGAGAGTTATGCAAAATAAGTAATGCAAAAACACTGTTGTCAGTTTTGGATAAAACAGTTCTTAATAACATTGGTGTTTGCATTGGAATTGATTTTCACAACTGGTGCATCACCTGTCACCAGTTGTCTGAAGGACATGAACTTCTTGTGTTTTCGGTCTTTGTAATGCTCCAAGTCTTTCTTCTGTCACCGCTCTGCTCTTTTTAAATGCATCTACTGTTCCACAGTTTGCCCATGAATGTTTTTGATTGTTTTGGACTCTCGCTACCTGGCTTAACTAGGGTGCTCTTATCCCACGGTATGTGAAACAATGCTGTTTTGATGGTCTGTTTACTTCATGTGTCAGTCATGATTGTGAACAGATGAACTTCCTTTGTTAAAGTAGAGTCTGACCTGCATACTACAAACGTATGTAGAGAAAAAAAGGTAAAGAATTAGCTATGAGGAACCATGTTGAGTGAGCAGGGTTGTAAGATGGACTTCATCAATGGTTGGGCTGACCAGTTACACCTGAGGGGTATTTCACAAAACACACACACACACAGGCCAAAAGTTTGGACACACCTTCTCATTCAATGTTTTTTTATTTTTTATTTTCATCACTATTTACATTGTAGATTCTCACTGAAGGTTTCAAAACTATTATGTACTCAACAAAAAAGTGTGAAATAAATGAAAACATGTCTTTTATTCTAGTTTCTTCAAACTCTTTGTTCTGATTACTGCTTTGCACACTCTTGGCATTCTTTTGATGAGCTTCAACAGATTGTCACCTGAAATGGTTTCCAACAGTCTTAAAGGAGTTCCCAGAGATGCTTAGGACTTGTTGGCCGTTTTGCCTTCACTCTGCGGTCCAGCTCACCTCAAACTATCTCGATTGGGCTCAGGTCCGGTGATTGTGGAGGCCAGTCATCTGGAGTAGCACTCCATCACACTCCTTCTTGGTCAAATAGCCCTTACACAGCCTGGAGGTGTGTTTGGGGTCATTGTCCTGTTGAAAAATAAATGATGATCCAACTACATGCAAACCAGATGGGATAGCATGTCGCTGCAGGCTGCTGTGGTAGCCATGCTGGTTCAATATGCCTTCAATTTTGAATAAATCCCCAACAGTGTCACCAGCAAAGCAGCCCCACACCATCACACCATAGACTCCATGCTTTACAATGGGAACAAGGCATGCAAAATCCATCTGCTCACCTTTTCTGCATGGCACAAATACACAGCAGTTGGAACCAAAGATCTCAAATTTGGACTCATCAGACCAAAGCACAGATTTCCACAGGTCTAATGTCCATTCCTTGTGTTTCTTGACCCAAACACATCTCTCATGCTTTTTGCCTCTCCCCAGCAGTGGTTTCCTAGCAACTATTTGACCATGAAGGCCTGATTCACGCAGTCTCCTCTTAACAGTTGTTGTAGAGATGTGTCTGCTGCTGGGGCTCTGTGTGTTATTCATCTGGTCTCTAATCTGAGCTGCTGTTAACTTGCGATTTCTGAGGCTGGTGACTCAGATGAACTCTTTCTCAGCAGCAGAGGTGACTCTTGGTCTTACTTTGCTTGAGCGGTCCTCATATGAGCCAGTTTCGTTGTAGCCCTTGATGGTTTTTGCGACTGCCCTTGGGGACCCATTCAAAGTTTCTGCAATTTTTTGGATTGACTGACCTTCATTTCTTAAAGTAATGATGGCCACTTGTTTCTCTTAACTTAGCTGATTGTTTTTTGCCATAATAATAATTCTAACAGTTGTCTAATAGGTCTAAGGCTGTGCATCAGCCTGACTACTGCACAACACAGCTGATGGTCCCAACCCCATTTATAAGGCAAGAAATTCCATTAATTAACCCTGGCAAGGCACACCTGAGAAGTGAAAACCGTTTCAGGTGGCCACCTCTTGAAGCTCATAAAGAGAATGCCAAAAGTCTGCAAAGCAGTAATCAGAGCAAAGGGTGGTTACTTTGAAGAAACTAGAATAAAAGACATGTTTTCATTTATTTCACACTTTTTTGTTAAGTACATAATTCCACACATGTTCATTCATAGTTTGGATACCTTTAGTGAGAATCTACAATGTAATTAGTGATGAAAACAAAGAAAACACATTTGGCCAGCAGCCCTGTACTTTAGATTGTTGATTAAGCCGGGAATTCCTAGTTATCCTGGTTGAATTTAGCTGTGATTTGGTTTCATAGACGTGGAGACACATAAGTTATTATTATTCTATGCAGCTAGCCTGCTCCTGACCAGGCTAACAGGCAGGCTTTAGTAATCCTAGCGGCGCTCTCATCTTAATATTACGGTTTCCCTGCTGTTATCATAATGATAGAGACTGTAAGAGCGTGTTTGTAATGCATTTCTTTTAAAAATGCTTTTCAAAGAACTGAGAGACAATTTAAAATGAGGATGAAAAAGAAAATTAAGGTTTTTTTCTTATTAATACAAATGATTTTTGTGTATATTTTTAACAAGGATCCATATTCTGAAGACTTTGAATCTTACTGTTATTAGAGTAGGAATATTTTACATTAATTAAAGTACATTAAAAACATCCTCACTTCTTATTAGAAAATGAGATTTCATTTACACGTTAACAGACAAAGACGATAATGATTAAAACACAAAGACAGTGTGCTCAGATGGGACTTGGTCAAGCCTGGCTGTAGATGGTTGTCCTTGATAACTTAGTTCCACTTTGGTGAAATACCCCTCAGGACCCCAACTTTCATCAATACTGCCACACCAAGACTTTCAAGAATCACCTATTTGGGCCAGCTCAACATGAATTTGCATGTGTATTGTCTGACCTGCAACAGGAATGCAGTCTTTGTGCTTGGTTTGATGGTGGCATGCTGAGTAAAGTATTCCAGACATTCCTTCCCCAGGGAAAAAATCTGCCCTCCTCAGGGGATACTGAGGCATTCCCAGGCGAGCTGAGTATTGTTTTTAGAGCCCAGACTTCTGA
This sequence comes from Scarus forsteni, assembly GCA_036419115.1. NCBI lineage: Eukaryota > Metazoa > Chordata > Actinopteri > Labriformes > Labridae > Scarus > Scarus forsteni. The sequence continues at coordinate 5,419,890 of JAZDUH010000459.1, forward strand.
GTCTCCTGTGGTGTCCTCCAAGTTTCCCTGAAAGCCCTGGAAGGCCCAGATGATGTGTGTGCTGAAATCCCACACGTCATCTTTTGAAATACTTCTGCAGTCTTCTATTTAAAACTCCTCTTCTGGTTTTGCTAACGTTCCCAGGGTTGACTTTTAAATTGGTCTAAACATTTTGTGAGTCTGCATGTCACCGAGTGCCTCAGAAGAACATCAAGTTCAGCTGTAGCCATCAGTCATTTCCCCTCTCCTCTCATTTTCTGTCATTTCCTGTTTGTCATTTGTCACTAAGTGTTATATTTATGTGACAATGTTTTTACTCCAGAATGAACATGCATGCTTAATAGTGCCGGCAGCTGACTTTTGGGGCCTAAAACAAATAAAAGAATAAATCTGTCCTGGCATCAGCAACAAGGATGCAGTCCGAGGGCTGCAGAGAGTCCTGTGGTGCATAGTGCAAAGCTGAGAAAGCAATATTTATCGATGTATGTGCACTAGTTTGTCACCCAGCTAAATTCCTTTTACACCACTTCAAATCAATGACAATAGCCTGTTTCTATGCTTCAGTGAGCCTGTAACTGAATGTCTCTCCCACCTGGAAATGTTGCCTAAGCTTACCCTAGGCAACACAAAACAAACATAAATAAACAAAAATGTCAAATATAAAGCTTCCAAAGGGATTATACCATCATTAACATATTTTTACCTCAAACACAATTAAAAATTCACAATTTAATGGGCACGACAGATAACTCAAGCCAATTTAAGCTTTTTTTAATGCATTAAATCAATGCATGTTTACAAGTTTTCAAAGCACAAATACACTGCATAACCAAAAAATAAAGTCGGTACCAAATAAAAGGTTGCACACTCCTATTTTTTGTTAGACCACCTTTATCTTTGATTTCAGCTCTCTTTGCTATGTCATTGTTTTGATAAATTTCTGCAATGTCGCAAGATTTGTTTCCATCCAGTGTTGTATTCATTTTTCTCCAAGATCTTGTATTGATGATGGGAGAGTCTGACCACTGTACACATCCCAAATATTCTCAATGGGGTTAAGGTCTGGCAAAAACAAATCCAATGTGCACCAAATCCAATAATGGAATAACCTGGTCATTCAGTATATTAAGGTAGTCAGCTGACCTCAGTCTTTGGGCCATAATGCTGCTAAACGTCGACCTGACCAACTGCAGCAGCCCCAGATCACAGCACTGCCCACACAGGCTTGGACAGTAGGCACTAGGCATGATGGGTGCATCACTTCACCTGCCTCTCTTCTTACCCTGATGCTCCCATCACTCTGGAACAGGGTCGGCTGGACTCATCAGACCACATGACCTTCTTCCAGTCCTCCACAGTCCAATCTTTATGCTCCCTAGCAAACTGAAGCCCTTTTTTGGTTAGCCTTACTGATAAGTGGTTTTCTTAAGGCTACACAGCTGTTCAGTCCCAATCCCTTGAGTTCCCTCACATTTTGTATGTAGAAATGCTCTTACTTTAAACTATTAAACACACCTCTGAGTTCTACTGTTGTTTTTCTTATATTTGATTTGGCCAAACATTTAAGCGATTGACAGTTACGATCATTCAGGATTTCTTGCTTGAAGACGATGGGTCCCCGCTATTCTTCTAGTTCTTAGTAATTTGTGGACATTTCTTAACCCAAATTTATTTGTTTCTGAAATCTCCTTAGATTTTTTTCTCTGCTTGATGCATGACAATGATTTTCAACATGGTTGTTTAAGAATAACCTGACACGACAGATGGACACGGAAATATATCTGCTACAGGAATATTTCACTAATCCATCTGAGAGCCATTTGAAAATGTTTTCAGTGGCAGAACCTTTCAAAACAACAGCAGCTTGTGATTGGACTATTGCTTGGCTCATCACAATCATCAGAGACCAATCCATATCAAACAACGTTGCTACGTATGATATAGCAGCTCGCGCTTTTGTTAGCCGTTAGCTTAAACTACCTTAGACTATTGCCTTGGATTAAATTAACCTCATCAAAGAATCCATACCAAGTTCGTCTGGTAAACTTCTGAGGAGAGCAGATTACGCGAAGTATCGCTGTGTAACCATGAAAAACATAGACTAACCGGCATGTCTGTGGAGGATTTCCTCATTCTCTCTCAGTTTTGCAGCAGTGATCCCCGGTTAGGAGAAGAGCAAAAACATGATTTCTTGTAAGACAAGATTCTAGTGACGTTCTTTCTTGCTATTAAAGAATAAATTAAGACTATTTCTGATTATAAAACAAACAAAAAAACAGATATTGAGACCGCTTCAGAAGCCGCCATTGTTTCACATGTGCAGTCACTTCCTGTTGTCATCACATCTGTTGCTCCTGCATCTTTTCCCCTGATTGGGCTGTTAAGCATTTAGCTGAGTGAAGTCGTTGGATAATGGAAGTTGGCAAGATGGAAATGCAGGATTTCAGAATCAGGCAGGCCTGTCTGCTCTGCAAAGCTAAGGCTTTGTTTAAGGTAGGTTGCATTATTGTGCTTTTACCTTGCTCTTGCATGAACAGAGCCTGGTTCTCTTAAAAATAGCAATGCTGTGGTTACTAAGGGCAATGTGATAAGTAATCAAGATCTCTTTGCTCAGCACATATCTTCTTCTGGCACCATTATTCATTCTTCGTTTTGTTGGGGTTCTGTTCTGCTTGGAAGAAGGCACAAGTCCAGATTAGATCGGTTAGCCAACCATTTATTGACAATATGTGAGACAATACAAAAATGATAAAAAATACTCAGCTGAGGGCTCTGTTGTGCACCTCACTAGGGATGTACAGGCAAAAGAGCATTGAACAATAGCATACACAAGATCTTATACACATCAGGATTTGGGCAGTACCAACTTATCACGTGGTAAGATCATGTCTGGTTTCATAAGCTATGTCTGTCAAGAAAGATAAACATAATGGCTAGATAAAGGTCAGACTTAAGGCAGAAGTTCAACCAAGAGTTCAACGAAAGTTCTCGCAGTTTCACAAAACCACAGGACCAACTACAGGATGTGAAATGGGGAACCTGGCCCCCCCAAGACCTTAAAGGGAACATATCATGCTTGTTTCTCCTTTTCACTATGCCAGACTAGGATGCCTGAAAAGCATTTCTGCCCTCAGTACAAGTCATTTAGTTCCTTCATTGCCCCACAATAGCATTCTCAAAATCCTCATTTTAGGCCATTAACAAGGTCTCGTTGAAATGCTCGGATCTGAGGATGACCTAAAGTTACCTCGCAACGTCACAGCCCTTTGTGCTCTGATTGGGCAGTTCTATCGGGGGTTGAGCCAGCCTGTCCTTCTTCTTCTACTGTATTTTCCGGCAGGCTCAAAGCAGCAAGCGCGTATTGAGTCCCCCTACAGGCCAAAGCAGGTAATGAGTGACTGTGACCTAGGGCTCTATAAACCCCTGCTGAACGGATGTGTTCCTCGGTGACGGTTTTGTGGCTAAAGGACATCACAGAGGAGGAAGTGTTTTATCAGATTACTCCAATAAAAAGAAAGGTACCTCGTGATGTCACGACGTTTGAAATCTCGCGGACATCTCGCAATGACCTATTTTCAGAGGCATCAAATCTCGTTCTAGGATATCAGAAAAAATACAATATCTAATTTTTTGAAAATTAAGGGGGTGTAAGGTCTTGTTTTCAAATTTATCATATTATATGTAAGTATTAAATCATGCATCAGCATGATATGGCTCCTTTAACTGAAACCACAGTCCTGTCTAACCGCGATTTCACCTGTAAGATTTATGACACATTTGACCTGCTGAACAAACATGTTTGAACTGATCTGCCCTAACATAATATGTTTGAATAACTGTTGGCATAAAATGACATCTTTGGACAAATGTTAGCATTAGCTTGTATATAATTCTAACAGTTTAACAGTTTGTTCCTGCTTTGTGTCTGAACTTCAAGAGCAGCTATTAGCACCTCTCCTGTCTATAAATTGCCCATAGAGGACTTGTGGGATCTAGATCTGTATGTCCGGTTCAGGCACTAGTGCTGTGTGGCTGGTAGTGCTTTACATGCATGTGGCTTCATGTAGCGCTGCTGTGTTGTGCACAACTGACAACAAGTGAGACTAATGAAGGCTAAGCGAGTCAAATGCCACAACAAAGACCAAGCATGTTTGATTTATCCGCTTTGCCTTCTCTTGAAGACAACATCATTTAACATCTCTTTTATCCCAGTTTTTAGTGCTGTGAAAACATTTGCATAACTTCAAATGAAAGAGCTTAATATGAGACCAGAGCGAAGTTTTTACATGCTTCTGTTTGTGTTCTGATGCCATAGACCTCAGTTCAGTGACTCAGTGCTGAACCACCAATGAAAGGACAGATTTCATGGCTTGTCGTGTAAGCTGTTCATTTGTGATTACACAACAAGAATATGCAATTTGACCATTGTTGCCTGAATCCTTACGCCACCTTGTTTGAACCCTTGTGAGAGTTATTTTCCAAGAATTTAATTATGTTTTGTCTCCTGTTGCTGCTTTTGATTAATCTTTACATGGTCCATTATACCAGAGCTCTAGAGGGGCATCATGTGCTTTTAGGCCAATATCATAAAATCCCCCATGTCCTTTTTTTTTTGATCTGCAGACAGAGATTTGTCCCTGCTGCTCGGACTTAAACTCTAATATACCCAGAGATTGGAAAAATTCAAGCAGTCGCTATCATAGGGAGCCATATCATTTATGATGCTGCTCTGTTTTTCATCTCTCAGAGGGTAGTAGTCATTATTAAAGAAGATATAAAGAATTATGCAATACATTTCAAACTTATGTTTGAAGGAGATTATTCATGAAATGCATGGCTGACATTTACAAAAAAATGGCTGCAATACACACTTCACTTATTCAAAATAAATACATTAACAAACAAAACAACTTAAAGCCACAGGTTTATCTTAAAATGCAGTTTATATTTTGCCATGTGAAACTTAAACTGCAGCACATGATAACTACGGTGCACACTACACCAGGGTTATGTGAATCTGAGTCTTGTATTGTTAAACGTCCTCTATGATCCACCTAAAATGTTATTTAACCCTTTAACTCCCAGCTCAACTGTTTGCCTGAGGTCAATAAATTCAGGGATATTTAATGTTTTAAAAAAAACATAACCCTGTTGTTTGTTTCTGTCAGTGTTCAATGATTCAGAAAATATGGCAAACAAACCAAAAGAACTGATATTTTCTTTTGTGTGGGTTTTAAAGGTGTAAAAGGCCAAAGTGATTATTAGTATTACTACCATCACTTGTTATTTTAAACACTTAACCATTTACTGATATGATGATTCAAAAATTCTGTCATTCTCCAAACAGACTTTTTGTTTGTCAAATTCAGTATCATCTATTTGAAGTTATTTTTCGATTGCTGTTTTATTTACACACATTTCTCAATTTCTAATTGATTTTGTTCCAAATATTTGTGCATTTTTATGTCATCGTATAATCAACTGTTTGCTTTTTTAAACCTTTAAATCCTACACTAAGAAAATATCTGGTTTTTGGTTTGTTTTTAGTTTTTTCTGTTCCCTGAAATGTTGACTGAATCAAACTATGTTTTTATAACATTGAATATCCCTGAATTTATTGATGACCTCTGCTAAACAGTTGAGCTGGTAGTTAAAGGGTTAAGGGAACCTCCCTCTAACAGTAAAATTGTTCCAAAATCTGCTCTTAGTGAAACAATGACTGGACATGGATCACCACCTAAATGAAATCACTTGTTTGTTTTGCCATGGACAACATTCCCTGAGTATGTCATCAACATCTGTCAAGAACTTGTAGTGATTAACAAAAATGTGGAAATGTTCTTGTCTCGTAATGGTAAGAATTCCTTCAAAAAATGTTCTGGAACTGCATCTGGATTCTGATCACCACTAAAACCTGGACACTGCTTATTTGTGTCCTGTTCATATGTTTTTGAGTTATACTGTTCACAGTCAAAGAAACAAACGCTGATATTAACATGACCTCCTTTGTGAAGCTAGTAACATTTACTACTCTGAACAAAGTAGTGTGGCTCTGGGGGAATCCACTTGGTCGAGACATTTGACATTTTTTTAACTCCCTTACCTTCCATGTCATTTACTACTCCACACTAAATACAGTAAATATGAAGAGTTCTTTTCCAAAATGCTATAAAAGCCAAAATTAAAAAAATATATATTACTCAATGCTATTCTTTTTTATACCGATTGTACTACCTGCCCTATCAGTATTTAAAGCCAGAAAGCTATATATCCCTGTTTAAACTGTATTTCAAAGTTCAGTCCCCCAGCCAACCCAATGGTGGGTCTGGGTAAATAATGTAAATAATTTCTAAATGAAAATGGATTTGTAGCGTTTTGGAAAAGACTTCTTCATATGTAAAGCACAAATCCAACACTGAATGCCTGTGACCTTTAATGCACTGCATTAAAAATCAACATCATTCTGTAAAGAATATCAGCATGTGGTAACAGTTCATCTCTACATCTACAAGGCCCATGTCTAACTCTACCACACAACGACAAAGCCAAATATCAACAACTCCAGAGACACCGCCAGTTTCTCTGAGCCATCTGAGGCAAAGTGGAAAAGTCTGCTCTGGTCTGAGTCCAAGTTTATTTTTAACATAATGTCTTCCAGGCTAAAGAGGAAAAGGACTATCCAGACTGTTATCAGAGAGAAGGTTGAAAGCAAATTCAAGATGAGTAGATATTTGCAAACAAACAATAAATTTCATTAATTAAAGAATTAAAAACTTGATCTTTTTTGTGTTTTTAATTGAGTGTAGGTCAAAAAGGATTTGCACGTCATTGTATTCTGTTAACAATTATGTTGTAGGCAACACCTCGACTCTGTTGGGACTGGGGTTTGTAATTAAATGGAATCATGAAGCTACTGAAGATGCACAGCCCGACCTCCTCTCATGCAGCAGTTGCCAGTTGGTTGCTGACTGTATTTTAATCAGTTTGACCTTTGTTTTTTGAAGAGTATTCAAGGAAAGTAAAATGATCCCAAAAAGACCAAAACGTTTCTGAAGCAGTGTGTTGTTCTGCACATCATATTTCTGAGGCTTGCTTTTGCAGAGGTGAATGATTTTGTGTAGGTAGATGAGGTAAGGCTGAGTCTCTGTGGGGTTAAAGTCAACACCATTTTCTTCCAAGTGATGAAAAATAGCACAAAATGCAAGCAGACCCTCACCATTGCACTCTTAAACTGATATATTTTCTTTTTCACTTGCAGTCTATTCTCAGACGGCCTTCTTTGTTTGCAGTAAAAGTTTTACAAGAGACGTATGTATTCAGTATAGCATGTTTAAATGTTGTGCCCACAAATCTATAGGAGCAAGCCTGGGAACCAGATGGATCTACAGCGTAATGTTTGTTTGCTCATATCCTGTTTAGAGAGATTTCCAAATTAAATAGTTCAATGAAATTACATGTGTTATTTGATATAACATAGGTTTGAGATATTAAAAACAGAACTGTGGTTGAGTATTTCCATCAACAAATATTGCTACTGCTGCTGCCTAACATTCTGACTCTGCCATCCCGCAGGGATCAAACAATCTGGATGGCAGTCAAAGCTGCGTGCAAATGGAAAGTATCAGATTGAATTTGAGCTTTTTAAGGAGGGAAGTTCAAGATGACTTCAGTTCAAACCAAACAACGTCAAATTGAAGATTGGTGCATCAAATAGAGAGCCAATATCTCAAAAAATCTTCAGAAAACTGTAAAATTTATACACAACTGATTCAACACAGGATCACAGCAGTGGTGCAAGTACAAGATGTAAAGGGTTGACTGAGTGAGTATCAATGCTCCATCTCCTGTTTGCAGGTTCATGTTCTCCTTACGTAAACCGAAGGTGACCCCATATCGCTCCAACCAATCAAATGTGAGTATAATCTTACACAGCCTTAATGAAACTCATAGGGCCCTTTTTTATGCCTTATGCAAAGTGTGAAATTGTCATTTGAGATTAAGGATTGAGTCAACTGTAAAAAAACAAACAAACAAAAAAAACAAAACAAGGCTCATTTCTTCAGTTTCCTGCTGGGTCAGCAGTATTATATCCTCTCTGGTAAGTGTGAGTCCTGATAGGTCAAGTGGAAGAGCTTCAACAAAAACAATGAATTATTGAAGAAATTTAACGGCTACTTATAAAATGAAAAACTGCGGTAACTTTTGACGGTTAGTATTACCGTTTCCTATTTTGATTACAGTTAAAACCTTGTTTGATTACCTCACTTTGTCAATAACCCATGGTAATGAAAAGCCAGAACTATGTGTTGGCTCCTAGGCAAAGCAGCAGCGTGTGCATGTTTGGCCTCTGAAAGTGAAAGTATGGTAGTTGATGCTGGCATGGACACTGTCCCAGAGATTTTTCCCCTCGAAACAGACAAAGTCTTAAGTCTGGTTGTATTTTGAATATAACAATAATGCCAAGGGGAAAATGACTAAAGATGGTCATCCTGTCTGCAGGAAAAGTATCTGGGAAGGGAGACGGAAGAACCACAAACCTGTGTGGACTGTTGAGAAAGACCTTTTGAGCAATTTAAGGGCATTAAAACAATACCGCGCTAATGAAAATAATGGTGATAATTTTGGTCACAATAACCGTGATATAAAATGTTCTGTTATATCCCTCTGATATTTTAAACCAAGTCTTACTCTCTCTTTGGAAAAACAAATCACCACCGCATTCACTATGGTCTTAACTCAAATATCCCAATTCCTTCCTTTTATAAAAAAAAAATTACAGTTTAGAGGCATAAACGGGGTCACTTATTCCATGACCTTTGGCATTCATTATATGTGACACAAAGACAGGAAGGACCTAGATGCGAGAGTTCACAATAGGCAGTTTTTGTTGAAAGACTCAGGAGTAGTTGTGTTGGGAGTGGGAATCGAACCCGGGTTCTAAGGATCTGGAGCTGATGATGCTCTTCTCTTAAGGAGAAGCCAACTCAAACTCACTTGTTCATCGGAAGCAGGGAGTGGGGTTATTAGCCGGAGATCAGACAGCCACCACCGATCAGGACTTTCAGGCAGGTATTCAGCGTCAGAGACAGGAAACAGGGTCGTATGCCGGAGGTCAGACAGCCACCACATATCAGGACTCACAGACAGGTACTCAGCATCAGGAACAGAAGGCGAGGTCGGCTACCAGGGATCAGGCAAGCAGGTAAGTACAGAACAGAAACTGGCTGATACCGAGCCAAGGACGAGAAGGGCAGAAACAGGAACGAAGCAGGTGGGTTATCAGTCCGGTTTGAAAGTCTGGATTGCAAGGCATGAGAGCGAGATGATCTGACAACTGTTGATCGTGGAGCAGGGGTTTAAGGCCCCATCCACACGATAACAAAACGCTCAACAGTTTCCAAAACAATGGTCATAAAGACGAAGGCGTCTCAGAAAATGTGTGAGTTTACATGAATGCACTCGACACACATCAAAACGCTGTAACGATATGACAGAAACAAGCGGAAACAGATGGAAAAACAGTGGGCATGCACACTTCCGGCAAAAGTTGTAAACAGAGATTGTGATAAAGTGATCATAAAGTGGAATAATGTGTCCCGATAACTGTTTGTTCAACTTGGTGATGATTGAGAAGATTTTGCTGCAACAGGGATAGTAGGGTCACTATCTTCATCAGCACATATGCTACATGTACGCCGCCATTGTTGGTGTCGTTGCCACGTGTGGCGCATGTGTGTCAATGAAGATATGAAACTATGATGTAAGCGTATCTGAAAATTTGCGGAGAGCCAGTAATCGGGGAGCTATACAGCATCTCAAAATCTTTCCACTCTGGAACCTGGTTTCATAAATGATTGTTTACAGACCCCCAAAACACCGTCTTTGTATGGATGATACGCAGATTCAGCAAAAAACGTATGCGTTTAGACCTCGGTTTGTCTTTGTGTGGATAAGGCCTAAGTAGGCAGGGTTGATTGCAGAGGATGAGGTGCAGGTGTGTTCAGGAGCGCAGGTGAATGGAGTTGAGCTGATTAGGTGGAGGCTGCAGAGTGACAGGCTGTGACTGTGGCTGTGACAATATGCTCAAGTGAAAATAAAACTCAATAATTAGCTACATTTAACTCGTCACTGTTCATGCACTGACGTTTATAAATCCGGGTTTGTGTATATGCATTTAGATTTTTTTCTCATATCTGTGTTTTCACTTTACCCATGTCTTTTTTCTGTCTGTTTTTATTTAGTTTGTTTCTTTTTTTTTTCTGTGTTTTATTCCCCTGAGGGGAGGAAGCACTGGGGTTGGTGTAGGACATAACTGAACACTTGTCAATCAAAACTGCTGGAAATATTTGTGAATCCAATTGAAAACTTAAAGAAGTTAAAAAATAAAACATCTAAATAAGCAGTTGGTGAGCATCATTCTGTTAAGTGGGCTCCAGTTAATCAGTGAAAAGCAGACTTGTGTTGTAAGTCATTCTGTATGTAACACTCTAGACGTTGGTTCCTCAGTCAATCTACCAGATGATGTCCTTATCTTCAGTATTCATTACACATTTTTGTGCCGCATCTGAGAAAGAACAGGTGTCTTTCATGTCATAATACTAAAAGAGGGAGATGGCTTTTGTTTGCATTTTTTGTCAGCTGGCTTTCAGCGTTATCATGTTTCCTCTTTGAAATCAGTCAAAAGGCAGACTGAAAAGTGAAGCGGCGTGTTATTTAAGTCTGGATAATATGGCTACACCCATCCAACCCCTTTTGTCGATGCATTTGCAAATAAAGTGACCCCTGGGAGGCATTTTGCTTTGATTGAGTGATTTGATTCCTCTTAAAATGCTGTTATATGTAAAAAAAACCTAATTTATGGAGGTTTATCAATACTACCTCTTAAGGATGCAGAGTAGGGGATATTTCTGTTACTTTTTAACATAAGGTGTGAGATAGTTGCGCTCTTGTCAGTGCAGGTGGGATACTGTATGCTGTTTGCCTCTGTAATTCCATACATCAGGGTTAGACACAAGAATAAAGCCAGAACAAAGCATTTTGTGCAGCAGTGTGTGGTTCCCTTATCTGCCTCTGATTAAAATAAAAGCTTCGATCAAACCTACAGTAGCCTTCATGTGGGGGCGAGGCGCTGACCAATGCTCCCTTCGGAGCGGAAACTCGGCTGCATAGAAACGGGATCCTCTCCAGAAATAAAAGGCTGAAGTTAAGTGATTCATCCTCATGTAGGGCTGAAGAGGCCTGAAAGCAGTTTTCAAAGCCACTGAGTCACACTGTAGAGGGTGACCTTAGATCAGATGACGGGGGCTGGAATCGTCGCGCACTCTCGCTTTGCACCGAGGTGACACAGAACAAGAGCTCTCAAGGCCCCCTTGTCTGTCCGATTCATCCACACACCTCCCCCTGCGGTCGCTTCCTCCCACTCACATCCATCACCCTCTTTCACTGTCTGTTCGTCTTTCTGCGTCTACAGTTTTTTGTTCGGTCTCCCACTCGCTCGGCTTAACTGTTTCATGGTACTCGAGCTACAGTTCTGAACCTTGTGCAGTAGTTTAGTTATGTTGTTTTGTACCACCTTTGGTATTCGGTTTTACTTCTAATGTGTTGGAATGAAACAATATTTGGATAAATGAATAAAATCAGACAAAGATCACAAACGAAAGTCCAAATAACCTTGCTGTCCAGATGGATCAGCCTGATTCAACATCCATAATCAAAAAGATCCATCTTACCAAGCTCCAATCTATGATTGTGAGGAAGAGATGGGAGCCACGAGTGAGACGACAGCAGGAAGTAGGGCTGGGACGATTCGCTTTTCTCCCAATTTGTTTTGTACGATTATTTAGGTGCCAATTCGATTTAAATTGCGATTCCATGCTATTGCCAGTTTTTACAATCTACAGTTATCTTTTTTAACACCAGCAAAAAAGATGAACAACGATGATGCCTACAGACTATAATAGGAAAAATACACATCACATGTGAGTCCGTCTTTAGGATTTATTCAGGACCAAGGTACGTTTTATCAGTCTGTTTCCTGGGTTTAAAAGACACAAGCAGAAACAAGAAATCAAGCTGTTTTTCTGTTTTTCCGTTTTGTGCAAAAAACAAAAAAACGGGAAATAGCTTCTTTTTTCGTTTTTGTGTTTTGTGCAAAAAAACAAGAAATGGCCCGTTTTTTTTGTTTTGTTTTGTTTTCACACAAAAAATGAAAATTCCAATCAATATTTATTGTGAAGGGCACAGTGCTGTGCCCTTCACAATAAAACTCCTTCTCTGGCAGGCATGGAGAACCGGACTTTCAGTGCATTGTCTGCATTTATTCCAAATCAACGCCAAGTCGTGTACACAGTACAGGATTTACACGGAAGTAATCTGTCTATTGATTGAGAGAGAGAGGGGCCTATATACCAGCGGTAAAACGCACAAGACAAGATCGAGGAAACATGCTGAAAGTAGGCATTTAAATGACCAGCAGGTGTTGCCATGCCTTAACGATGCCATCAATCATCCCGAAATGTCCAAGTGATCCATACATGGATCCTGATTGGAGCAAGGATTCAAAGGTTTTGTTACGGAAAAAATGTAAATGATACTTCAGATTTTTTAATCTTGAATCATGAAAAACACATCAGTGGTTTCAAATTAAAAATATATATATTTTTTTGTTTTGGTTTTTTTTCATTTAAATGAATTATGATTCACCCCAGTAGGCCTGCATATCCTGAGTCAGCACTGACCTATATTGATGTTTTAATTAGTTTTGCGATCATTAAATACCCCTTTAAATACTGATTTATTGGCACACCTTGTCAAAAATAACTAAAAGTATAAAAAGCTAAAAATAAACTATAAATATTAGACTACACTGATTGGGCTAGAATTTTTGCTGAATTGATGTCACCATGCTGAAGTAAGCATCTGGCAATCCATGGATTTTAATCTTGCTTATTTCACAAGGGTCAAAGGTTTAGTCGATTGTTTTATTGCAGTATTGTTAGTTAAAACAGGCTAGATTGTTAGCTATACATTCATTTACCTCGGCTGATTGATTAATGTATATATCTGTACGTTTGGTTTACAGTTTTACCACACGCATTTCAACTTAAACACATCATCTGATGAAAAGCCATTCTATCACTTAATAGTGGAACAAATCAGAGCAGGGTTGGAGGCGGGGCAAATGACCGGCCCGATAAACGTTAATAATAAAGCTCATGATAGCATAATTTTACAACATCCACATGCCCGCAATAGTGGGGCTTAAGAGCTTCGACACCACGGAGAGTGACTATGTCATTTGAAAGTGGACAAAAAGTGAAGCAAACCAAAAGAACAACAAAATTGTGAGGACATGGTCACTAATCATAAAACAACACAAAGCAGTTCAGCACCACGGAGAGCCACCGCATCATTTTGACACCTACTTAATGTTGGGGAGTGGCGAGTTTTGGACGGTAGCCAATTCTGGCTAGTTTCAGTGCATTTTCATAAACAACAGTGTTCAAATGAATAATCCAGCAGCTTTTTACTACTACCCCGCCGCCCCTCGGTCATTGTGTCGTTAGTGTAGCTCCGCCAGGCAGCGTGGTGTAACTCCATGGTGAACTCCTCCGCCCTGTCCAGCCTCATGGAGTCCTACCTCCCATTTGGGCGTGCTAACCTCCCAGCAGCCCCCAAGCCACTTTCAACATATTTTTGGAAAATTAATGTAGGGTGTAGCTCGATGTTTATTTTGGTTCATCTACAACAACGGTCCACTGAGCATCTGTCTATTAGATACACACCTTGAAGTCAACACTCACGCATCAAACCCAACCCACTAAGATGATGTTAACCACCTTTAATTTGTCGCTTCTCCATGTATCTGGGTTCACTCCGGCTGTGACCACAAGGAGGTCCTGTCATTCTGAGTCCAGTGCTGTCAATACTTTGCCTGTGACCAGTATAAATTGCTGTCTATTTTTGAACAGGAATACTTTCCAACCCTTTCTTCAAATGCCAACAAAGAGACTAACTAGCTTTTACTTTAACTTTAGGAAGTTTGGTTTGGTTTTACTTACATACCTTTACTTTTCTGTTATTCATTAGCAGAGTATCAATACAAATTGGATTTCATCTTATATGTGATGTGATATATTAAATATATATTATACATATTATATTATATGTGGTGATATATAGTATAAAGTGATATACAACCTAAAATCTTGAGGAGGCAAGACAAAGCAGAGATGAGACCAAAGCCTGATGAAAAAACAGTCTTGAATACAGCAATCTGTATAACTTCATGGGGTACACATTTGTCTAAGAAAAAAAAAACACATTAACATTACATCACAATTTTAAACATTTGAATCAAGGAACACCAATTCCATCCCATACACACATTACAGTAGCTTCAGCTTCAACACAGAAGTCTCAGCTCTCACTACACATATTTTCCAACAGCACTGATGAGGTCCTGAATTCTGTTCTGAAAACGGGTTGGTTCATTGTTCACAGCATTGTCACAGAGCTCAAAAATGTCTATGTATTGCTGTTGTAATGGATTGGGCTGGTGAGGTAGAGAGGCTGGCGACTAGCACAGAAGACCCGGGATAGCAGGTTAGCTCAGACAGGAGATGAGATGTGATTGGGATTTCCACACGGTGGTTTATTCAAAGACCATATAAAGCCAGGTTTCCACGGCCACCTGAATTCACTTTTCATACATGAGCAGTGACACATAGGCATAACCTGTACCAACCCGTCAGTTTTAAGAATCCATTCTGTGCCGTAAAGCACACATTCATCTCTGATGGCGATGATAGAAGAAGAAGATGCATTTACTGCTTACAACTCAGACAAAGTGAATGTGCTATCTACCGGCAGAACCGTGTATAGCAACTTTAGTATTCTGACTGTTACACTGTGCAAATTCATTTTCAGCAGCAATTTGTTGCTCAACTGTGGGGAATGGGTTTCTCCCGAAAAGGGAGACTTGTGTCAGGGATGACCCCACTTCCTCCCAATCCAGATCCATGTATGGATCACTTGGACATTTAGGGATGATTGATGGCATCGTTAAGGCACGGCAACACCTGCTGGTCATTTAAATGCCTACTTTCAGTGTGCCTCGTCGATCTTATCTTGTGCATTTCAAATCCTGTCCTGTGTACACAACTTGCGTTGTTTTTGATAAATGCAGGCAATGCACTGAAAGTCCAGTTCTCCATGCCTGCCAGAGGAGGAGTTTTATTGTGAAGGGCACAGCACTGTGCCCTTCACAATAAATATTGAGTGGAATTTTCATTTTTTGTGTGAAAATGAAAAAAACAAAAAACAGGCCGTTTCTTGTTTTTTGTTTTAGTTTTTTTTGCGAAAACACAAAAACGAAAAAAACGAGCCATTTTCTGTTTTTTTCATTTTTTGCACAAAACGGAAAAACAGTATGATTTCTTGTTTCTGCTTGTGTCTTTTATACCCAGGAAACAGACTGATAAAACGTACCTTGGTCATTCACTAATATATTTTAACCAGCTATTTATACTTCTTCTTCAAAAGCCTGGATTGCATTTAAAAGTGGCATATTAACACATCCCAAAGTTAAGCATTTAAATAAGAGATTTTTGAACAAAAAAATCCATGTAAAAATTGTCACACAAAATATCTCAATACTTACGTGAATCGATTTTTTCTCCCACCCCTAGCAGGAAGTGACTGCTTCTACAGAAATAACCATTGATGCTAGCAACTTCACTTGTAGTTTTATCAGATCTGCACCAACTTCTCTCTTGAACGAAAAACAAAAGACAATGCTAACCTCTAAATACAAAGGATATATTCGCTGCCCTCAAGACGTGTTGCCCAGAGTCTGATTTATGAAGTGACTCATGTTCTCTGCTTTACACTGCACACGCTTACCACATTGTCTGATTGTCCCGCAATGAATGTGATGAATCACCCTCTGAAAGTGCTTAAGAAAGGTTTTGCCCATTGCCAGACTTTTTCTACTGGCTGTTGCCCAAATGGACTAGTGCAGTGTTCATTTTGTTGAATAATTATTTTTGTCATAGTTTTCGTCAACAACCTTTTTTTCTCCTGCTGAAAACTAGACAGTAACTAATTAAAACAAGCACACATGGACAAAAACTAAAACCAAATGACTGGACATTTTCATCAACAAATAAAAACTAGACTAAAATGTTTGACAGAGACTTAATCCAATCAGACCTAATTTAATTATGCAGAAAGTAAGGAAGAGTTAGGAATATATCCAATTGCAGCAACTTTGGTTAAGTTGTGGAAAGGTTGGATGAGTTCGGAGGGACATCCAATCACAGCTGCCTTAGCTTGGTGATGGTGGGATAAGTTGTGGAGCGATCCAATCAGAGCTGTTCTCTTTATGAATTGATATATTCATGTAGAGCAGGTTCACTGTTTGTTGTCAGTTCTTGTATTGTAACTGAGATGCTCTACCAGGTAGCCTAAATAAAGGTGACTGCATTTCACACAAAAGTTCAATTCCTTTCTGTTTATTTATACATTCGAACTTATAGCATTAAATAAAGGGTTATTACAAATGAACAAATGAAAAGGATGCCTTAGCCAGTAGATTTTGTTGACTTTAATGTTGTGAAATTTCATCATCTTAAACTTTACTAAAATTAAAGCAATTTAGATAACTAAATTCTGACTGAACTAATAGATACTTTTGGTAAAAGACTACAACAAAATCTAAATTAAAAATGCTGTCTTATTAACACCGAACTAGTCCAATATATTAAATGGTCCTTATGGTGTGTAATGTTAAAGTCAAACAAGGAATGCTCAAAAACTTTAAATATTATTGCATTAAAGTTGTATTTCAAGGTTTTCGAAGTGGGATTGCTCGAGGTCCATGGCACCAGAAATAGTAATATATGGTGCCACCGAAAACTTCGTGATCACCCCACTTCAAGGATAAAACCACACAAAAAAATAATGTTGGCTTGATAAGATGCTTCAGTAAGATCCTTAACTATATTTCACTTCTCCTCAAACAAGCCCTTGAGCTGAACTGCTTCACACTTCAAGCTTCATGAACCCCACCAAGCACAACAAAGTAAGAATCACACACATAAACAAAGTGATATCATGTTTCTTTCAGCAAGTTGCAGTTCTGATCCTGCAGACTGGAATCTTCTGCAGGAAAGTTTGGGTTGTGAAGCTGTTTTTTTTTTTTGTAATTATTGTTAGTTAAATGTAGAGTTTGTTGGAGGCATACTTTACTTTATTTTTTAAAAACTGATTTGTTGCTGTTAATGTGAATCTGTGTTTGTGAGAAACAGATGTAATATGAAATTCAACATTTAACACTTGAAAATAATCCAACTGTTAATTTTTGAATGTACCTGTGCAGTCATGATGTGGCGAAGCATTATTGAACACTTGTGTATTTCTCTGATGTTACTGCTGATATATAAACTTTACGTATGGCCAATTTATCAGCAGCAAATATTAGCAGCGATTTTAATACGGCCGATTAGGTACATTTAACTTTAAGGTATATGCATTTCTGATTTTTGGCTCTGTAGTGTAGGGTTGACACTCAAACCTGTTTGTAATGTCTTCACAAAAAATAACTGATAATTTAAAGTCTGATTCTAATTTGTCTAGGATTTGTTGTAGGGCTGAACAATTAACTGAAAATTAGATTAAATCGCAATATGGCTTGTTGCAATTTTCAAATCGCAGATAGTGCAATATTTTTAATCCAAAATTTGTTAATTATTTTGGCATTGTGATGTAGTTTCTTGCAATTTCATGCTTATTTTAACCTTTTTTAACCCAGTTTTTACAACTTTATGCCTATCTTGCTCCCATTCAACTTTTTTTTGGCCACTGTCAGACCATGTTTGGAGTTTTTACATGGTTTTTGAAATTTAATCCCAATTTTGCTGCTATAATCAATTTTCCTTAGTCACTTTTGAATTTTTTGCCTTTTTTTTTTTGCAATTTCATACCTATTTTGCACCTATTAACTTTTTTTTCCACTAGCGTACCATTTTTTTTTACCCAGTTTTTACAATTTCATACCTATTTTGCTTCTGTTCTTTACTTCTCCACTTTTTCTCAAATCTTTTATCCTTGGATTGATTTTTAGTCATATTGGTTATACTATAAAACGATCTACTGCTTATGTTTGTTGAAGAATACATAAGATGAAGAACATTAAAACAATCGCAGAGTAAATCGCAATTGCGATATATGGGAAAAAATTGCAATGAGATTATTTTCTCAAATCGTTCAGCCCTAATTTGTTGTACAGGACAATAATCATTCTGATAAATGTCATTTCAAAGAACAGCCGGTTGTTTTCGATGTGAAAAAGAAAAATGATTTACAGCCACTGCTGATAATTGTCATGTTTTCATTACTGGTTGTCCCAGAGATTAATCATAAAAGGATAATCATAGTGTGTCGTAAGGAGAGCAGTATTTAGTCTGTAGCAGCAGCAGAAAGTAGTCTGTGGTTGCCGGAGTGCTTTGTTTACATGCACACAACCAAACAAAGCATTAACCCTGTATGGCCTACGGCGGAGTAAACTTAGCTATTCTCTGAGATCCTCTCACTATCTCCCTCTCTCACCTCTCTCATCCCCCCCTCTCCACACTTTCTATCTCTACCTGTGTCCTCCCCAGCTCCCGTGCTTCTGAGGGGGGCCTTCTCCATTTCCCTCCCGCTCAGAAAAATCAATATTGGGAGGCGGCCTGACAGACCTTTCACAGGAGTATTACAGCACAGCCCGGCGCTCCGATAAGCCTCCTGTTACGTCCTCTCGGGACGGGGCTGGCCGGGCCTGCGCTCCCCACCTGGGGGGGAAAGCATTCTCCTCTGGCCGCAGGGAAGAGCGCCATAAAGGGCAAGACGTGGATCACAAGTCTATTGGTGTGGGCTATTAGTAACCTTAGAGCCCCTGACCTGTGACTAGGGTCCTGTGCTGATTCCCACACACACACCTACGCACTCGCAGACAAAGTGGGAGGAGACACGCACACAAAACAGTTTATGACGATGCAGAGCTTTGTGTTCATGAGAGTGGATAATGCCTTTCTGTGTGTGTGCTTTGTTAATGTATGCACTCGCCCAGAACAGCAGGCACGCTGCCCCGTTGCTGCCTTCTCCCGTAATGACTCTGTTGTTGCCTGCCCTCCCACACATGCACGCATTGGGTTGTACACCTACACACCTGGACGCACCCGAAAAAATAAACCCCACACCCACATACCGTTCTTACTAGTATGAATCATGAGGGCACAATTGTGAGAGAAATTATCACAAACAGAACTGTCAAATATTTAAATAATTATGACACATGCTGACACATGTTGATGCATAGCTGATAGTATCAAAGAACATCAGTTACAAGTACTGGAAAAAAGATACACACGCACATGACCAATCCATGACTCACTCTCTAGCCCTGAAAAAAAAAATATTTGCCCTATTTTATTTTATTTTAATAATCATGGGAATCTCAGAGAATAGCAAAGTTTACCCCATAAACACAAATCTCTTATCAATATTACAGAAGAAACTCTATCTTAACTTAAGTGGCCACAATGGCCAAACAGATTTTGCAATTCAGGCTGCTAGTGGATCTTGAGTAAGAGGTGATGACAAGACTGATACTGCACTTAAGTTTACCCACCTGCAGCTTGACGCCCTGATCTCCTGGCCAAGGGAAGAGACTGTCATTCTTTGGAGAAAAAAAAACACTTGATAATAATCCAGTTTTACAGTCATGGCTCACATTTTGATACTGAAACATGTCCCTTGAAAACACTAACTGGAAACTTTGACTGTTAATTTTGATGACATGTTCCAACCTGCAAGGTCGGTTAAAATATTGGAAAGGTCGGTTGTGAAAGAAATTTGTTTGACCTGAGAATCCTGGTATTGTTTGAAGCTGGGATGGGCAGTTTTAAATGGACAGCTATTAATCTAATAACTAATCTAATAATGAGATTAAATGGCTTTAGTGTGAGCATTATTTCTTTATCCTTTTTTGTAACTGCTGCCTGACTTTATGAGAAAGTTCTCCGTTAAGATGGCTGTAGTGTTTAAAATCTGTGTTTGTTTTTTGTCTTTAATTGAAAACATAGTGAAAGTGAATAGTCCTGAAAGAGCGTTAAAAAGAAGGAGAAGACTTGCAACAAATGGCTCCGGTTCCTTATCCCTAATGCACACCTCTTACCCACTCCGATTTATCAGCTCCAAAAAAATGTTTCTGAAAGTTATCAATCATAAAAGCTGTAAGTAGTGGTAACCTCAAGGAGTTGTTAAGGAGCTAAAGCCCTTTTTATTTATGAGAATATCAGGGTAACTTATGCTGACCTTTCTGTTCACACTTGGGCCTCATGGCAGGACGTTTCCCTGCATTTTTATGTAATTCAATGGAGGGGTGGGGTTTGGGAAAATATTTGGAGGACACCACGTGAATTTCAGGGTGACAAAACTCTGCTGTTTTTGTTTGCACATGCAACTCACCAAGGTAATTTCTGGTCATTTTTATTTTATTTTAAATGAACAGTTTAAAAACCTATTTTGTTTGGTATTGTCAATGGAAAAGTTGGGTTAAGTCAACTTGAGTGCAAAACAATAACTCTGTCAATAGCAGTGTCTAAAATATGTTAGAATCAAGCTAAAAAAAATCAACTCAATGCTGAACCTCGTAAATTCTTCTGATTTTATCTGAACAATTACCTCCACTCAACAGGCTATATTTCTGCCAGCTTGTGTCTGTTTGTATAAATATTTGTTGTGGAACAAGGAAGGAGTAATTAGATGTTGGTGATGATCCAAATCTGGGTGCGGATCAAAGATTTATTAACATTGCTCAATAGGTCTGTTTCCCACATTTTTGCTGACAACAGAGTCAGAACTTCCCGGGCCAAATTTTGTTGTGTTATTAGTTTATTTCCGCAGTCCTTGACTGTTGCCTGGGCCAGTTAGGGCCTGTGTCTACAGCGCTTTCCTTTTTTTCAGCGGAAACACATTCAAAGCCAGTGTAGTTCAGCATTTCAGACGCCCCTAATATCAGCTGTCGTTTGTGTGGCCATGCTCCCAACACTCTCCGCTGAAAGAAAATCAAACCTTTGAAAGAGCACCGTGCCTGTCCTTAACTGACCAATTAAAGAGCACGAGGGGGCTTCACCTCTGATGCTCATTTTGCAAACAGTATTTGAGGTTCAAGGGGACTATATACAGGTATACAGCTGCTATCTGTACCAAGGCATCATTTTTTTACTTTGTTTTCAGGATTATTTTAAAACAGCCTTCTGGAAAATCCAAAGAGGTCAAAGTCTACTCTTATAACAGAGCAACATTAAGCCCTGATGATGACACAACAGATGATGGACATGGCAACTTAGCATTGCTGCCTGGTGAAGATGTCCATTGTTTTGTAGAGGAACCTCAGGTCCATCTATGACCTTGGAGCTTGCAGAACATGGTGGACTTTTTTATGCCAATTAAGCATTTATAAGGAAACTCACAAATTCACAGGTCACTGAGCCAGCTGCCTGTCTTTAAAGCATTGGAGGCCTACAGTTATGCTAAATCAGGGGCACAACCATAACAAAGAAGGCAATGTCTACCTCATAGAACTAGAGTAGTGGTGTGCGATATGACGATATTAAATCATTAAGGATGATAACGTGGGGATGATCTCATAAAGCAGAAAGATCGTCAGATCGTCTGTGTGGGATCTCCTGTTTGGTTATGTAGCATGAAGCCATGGCGGAAAGAGAAAAGGAGATAAAAGCTTGAAGATGTTGAACAAAAATCTGTTCTAAAGCAGCTGTATTATTCATTATAGACATTGCAGTTAGATAACATTTGTTCTAAATTGCTGCACTTTAAAAGATAATCACTTACTTAAGTTTGCATTTATATTTGACCCTTTTCAATGAGCTGTTTGGTGTGTTTAGTTTTTATGTTACAAAAGTGCACGTTATTGTTGTTCATTATTATGTTTGCATTTATTGCACATTTTTATAAAAACTGCACTATTTAAGTTAAAACCTGTTCAGAAAATTTCTTTGGCTTAAATTGTCTTTTTTTTTCTTTTAGGGTTTTACAAGTTTTATATGTTAAACATAGGGAATAAAATTGTCCAACATGCAAATTAGTCTAGAAAAATCAACGTAAAAAAGAATTGTGATAAAATCGTGATCATGATTTTATTTTTAAAAAATCATGGTTTGATATTTTTGCCATATTGCCCACCCCTAAACCAGGGTATCCATTAAAATAGAGAACAGACTTCTCTGACAAACCCCACAAACATTTTAGCCCAATGTCAAAATTATCTGTCAAATATTTGACTAGAAAGGTATCAAAAGGGTATTTACAGCACAAAGACATGAGTTTAGATAAGTGATTATAATCAGCTGGGGTGGCAACTTGAAGACGAGAGACATCAAGTGGTGTTGACTAAGAGGAAGCAGATCTCCTCTTCAGTCTGTTATTAAACTGCTCCTCAGCTCCATGTTGGATGATGAGTGCTGCTCTGTCATGATGTCAACAAGTTTTAGAAACTGGCAGTTAACAATGAAGTTTGTGTCACACTTTATCATGAGCGGGAGACTCTCCAGTATTGTTGGTACTGTCACAGTTTGGACCCTGACAGGAGATCTTTATAAACACCTGGACACAGTAATCCTTAAACTGGATCAGTAATGTGATCGTTGGCTGTCAAATCAGGCCTGCTTGGAAGGGAAAATTTGTTTGGATTGAAACTGTCAAAACATAAACTATTAACAAACTTGGATGCTGTCTCAGTGATGCCAAGGAGCTCCATGATGGTGGTGACAATCTAAAACTAAATTTCTGTCAACCTAAAGAAAGAGGCAAAGCTGAAGCAGCCCTTCAGTCTGTGGGGAAACTGCTGCAGCTTGCTCCCCTTTCTGCCAGATCAGCCACACCCTTTACACACAACTCTAAGCTTTAAACTGATTGATATTATTAACTTTATTTAGAAACCCCTCCCCCCCAAATAATATCTTCCAAATAAGACGCAATATATTCTGTCCAAGCCTGTTTTTTGTACCAAGCTGGCAACAAATTTGCTGATTAGACATTTAAAAGTTGTTGATATAGTAATTGTGCTCTTGGAGTCACCCTCAAGCAGATGCTTGAAGTCCAGGGCTTGGTTTTATTTGTTAGTGCAGGAGGAAATGTTTTTTTAAATGATATCATACTTGGGCTAAATAGTGTTTGGAATAAAATTACAGTACAGTCTAAAATACACAAAAGGTTGTGCTGTTGCCTCACAGCAATCAGGCTGCTCCCCGGCCAACTCCCTGGCCTATCTGTGGCAAGATTGCTGTATTGGTTAAATGCAAGGATAATTGAATGCATGGATGGATGGATGGATGGATGGATGGATGGATGGTTGGATGGCTGGATGGATTGATTGAATGGGTGATTGGTTAAATAAATGGGTGGATGGATGAATGTATTGATGGGCGGTTGACTGAATGGATGGGTGATGAATAAATTGATGGATGGTTGGTTGAATGGATGGATAATGAATGTGTTGATGGGTGGTTGATTGAATTTGAATGCATTGATGGATGGATGGTTGGTTGAATGAATGATTGGTTAAATAGACGGATGGATGGATGAATGTATTGATGGGTGGTTAGTTGAATGGATGGCTGATGAATGTTTTGATGGATGGTTGGTTGAATGGATTGATGATGCGTTGATGGGTGGTTGATTGAATGGATGGATGATGAATGCATCAATGGATGGTTGGTTGAATGGATGGATGATAAATGTGTTGATGGTTAGTTGGTTGAATGGATGAACGATGAATGTGTTGATGGATGGTTGGTTGAATGAATGGATGATGAATGTGTTGATGGGGGTTGATTGAATGGATGGATGATAAATGTGTTGATGGATGGTTGGTTGAATGGATGGATGATAAATGTGTTGATGGGTGGTTGATTGAATTTGAATGCATTGATTGATGGATGGATGGATTGAATGGGTGATAGGTTAAATAGATGGATGGATGGATGATTGTATTGATGGGTGGTTAGTTGAATGGATGGATGATGAATGCATCAATGGATGGTTGGTTGAATGGATGGATGATAAATGTGTTGATGGATAGTTGGTTGAATGGATGAACGATGAATGTGTTGATGGATGGTTGGTTGAATGAATGGATGATGAATGAATTAATAGACGGTTGGTTGAATGGATGGATGATGAATGTTTTGATGGATGGTTGGTTGAATGGATTGATGATGCGTTGATGGGTGGTTGATTGAATGGATGGATGATAAATGTGTTGGTGGATAGTTGGTTGAATGGATGAACGATGAATGTGTTGATGGATGGTTGGTTGAATGAATGGATGATGAATGAATTAATAGACGGTTGGTTGAATGGATGGATGATGAATGTGCTGATGGATGGTAGGTTGAATGGATGGATGATGAATGTATTGATGGGTGGTTGGTTGAATGGATTGATGATGAATGCATCGATGGATGGTTGGTTGAATGGATGGATGATGAATGTGTTGATGGATGGTTGGTTGAATGGATGAATGATGAATGCATTGATGGATGGTTGGTTGAATGAATGGATGATGAATGTATTGAATATTGATGGATGGTTGGTTGAATGGATGGATGATGAATGCATTGATGGGTGGTTGGTTGAATGGATGGATGATGAATGCATTGATGGTTGGTTGGTTGAATGGATGGATGACTTCACTGATGGATGTTCTATATAATGATGGTTGAATATAATGACATTCATATGGTGCTGATAGTGCCTGTTGCATCCATTAATCATTTGATAAAAGTTGAGTTGACAAAATGATATTTATTATCCTACCAAACTTAAGACAAATATCCTAGCTCTTTAAAAAAAACTTAATTCAAAGATGGGAAACTTTGGCAGCTAAGAGGGCCACATTTTTGATCTGACTGCTAAAAAATGTACAAAGTTATAGACTGACATAGTTCTTATTACTTTCATATAAACAATCAAAAACAAATAGATATGCTGTATTTCATTATCTAAATGCAAAATGTAAGCCAATTTAAGCTATTAAATTCAAGGAACAGCATATTTGCTGGTTTAAAATTATTTTATTTTTCCATTTCCTGTTTTCTTTTCTCTTCTTTGATGCATTTATTTAACCAACACTTAGTAGTCTTCCCACCCTAAAATATTATTTCTAGAGTTAATGTGATGGTACGTTGCCTTACAGCAGATTGAATGACACCTCTGTCATGGTTGAAGGGGCCATGACATGTCAACACATGCACGTTGGTGTGCAGTTACACTAAACGACCACAGAGGGCACTTGAGAGCTGAAATCTGGAATCTTACATGGTGCTGCTTCAATGTGTTACATGCTGTTAGAAAAGTTAATCATGAAAAAATCTATCACAATAACATTAAAAAAAGAAGGATTCTAGTTTCTTCTGATTACTGGTTAACTGAAGGTTAAAGAGAATATAATGGACATCTGACCCTTGGTCAGATTATTCATCACCATGGTCTCCATTTTCACTGTTACGCTGACGACATTCAACAATACAAATCCATCAGCCCTCAGACTCACTCCACCCTCTCAAACTGCCTTTCTGACATCAACTCCTGGATGCAATCCAACTTTCTTCAACTCAACTGCACAAAATCTGACTTATTCATAACAGGCCCCCATTCCCTCACCTCTACAGCCAAAGACTTTGACCTCTCTTTCAACAACTCCACCTTCTCACCCTGACTGCACTGCCGGAATCTTGGAGTCATCTTTGACAACCAACTCACTTTCCCCCACCACATCAAAGCAGTCACAAAGGTCCATCACCTCAGGAACATTGCCCGCCTTCACCCTTCTCTCTCTTTTTCTGCAGCTGAAACCCTCATTCACGCCTTCATCACATCACGCATCGATTGTATGGCACAACCACAAATCTTCTCAACAAACTTCAATACATCCAAAACTCAGCCACCCACCTCCTCACCCGTACCCATTCTCGGGATCATATCACCCCTGTTTTTTAGAATCTTCACTGGCTCCCCATCCCATACCGCATCACATTCAAAATCCTCCTGCTCACCCATAAAGCACTTCATAACCAGGCCCCCTCTTACCTTAGAGACATGCTCCACCCCTACGCCCCCTCCTGTACCCTCCGCTCCTCAGACGCAAACCTCTTGACTGTCCCTCGGACCAAGCATCGCACCTGGGGGGACAGAGCCTTCTCTGTTGCTGCCCCCTCTCTTTGGAACTCACTCCCACAACACATCCAGAACACCACAGACCTTACCGCCTTCAAGTCCAAATTAAAAACACACCTGTTTCGCACTGCCTTTAACTTATAATTTCTCCAGTATTATCTCAGTATTATCTCATAAACAAATATCTTCTTTTCTGCATGCACTTTTTAACTGTTTGTCTGTTTGCTGAAGGTCCTCTTGTTGGCTCTGTATTGTCACTTTGTTTTCTCTGTATATTGTTTTTAATTTGCACTTTTATCCTTGTAAAGCGTCTTTGAGTCTTTGAAAAGCGCTGTTTAAACAAAATGTATTATTATCATTATTATTATTATTATTATTATTAAAACGTCTGTTATGTTTTCTAAAAACGTTTTGGCTAGCATTATTAAATGCATCTGGGAAACATTCACATTTTTGCAGATTTTGTGATGTTTTCTTAATTTTTTATTTTTCTTCTACAGGAGGTGAATGCGGGTTTGCTTAATAGGCAATGCAGTCTTTGTGTTTACACTCTTTGCCCAATGCGACCAAAACTCCACAGTCAAACAGCTTATTGTTTCTGGCCTCACAGTTTAGTCTCTCCTTCCAGTTGACCCTGTTTGTCAGATCTTTGGGTGCTGTTTTCAGAGCTGTTATCTGAACCTATGCTACTGGTGAAACACTTGGGCGTATTTATCTCCGGCAGAGATAAAGCGCAAGTGAGAACAAATTTTTCAACAATGAAAAAACAACCCCCCTCTTTAAAACACACATCTTGATTGCATTCATCGGTTCATCAGGGACTGATCCATCAAGTGCACTCGCATGATGAGCCAGCACATTGTGACCCAAGTTCAGCTGGCTTATATTCACCAAAAAATGAAAATAAACATCAAGTCAACAGTTGTGGTTGCTAAATGGGTGTCGTTCAGTGGGCAGTGCAGCTGGGGGCCAAATGGGGACCAGGATGAGAAATCCGAAGCTCGGACTGTGAGGTGGAGACCACAGAGGTTATAAAAGTTTGTGTCAGGAGAGAGTCCTTTGGGCCATGTTTATGAAACAGAAGGACCACTTCCACCAGGCTGTCTGGGGACAGAGGTCACTTCCTAGGTCAGCATGAGCTGTGGAAATGAAATAACCTAAACAGTCCCAGATCCCAGGGGTGTTGTCCGCTGACAGATTTCTTAACTGTGTTTGAAATTTTTTCTTGTTATCAAGGCAAAAATCAAACTTAACAGACATGTTTAATGAATAATAAATCATTAGGACATATTGAAACCACTTTTTTCAGTTGAAGCTACACTGTAAAATGTCCTTAAGATTTAAAATGTATAAAAATAGTCCAGTTTTCCCCTTAACATTTCTTTTTGGCAGCTTAATTCTGTAAATGGGGGAAATTTGTTTAACACATTACAGAGTAATGTAATAACAACTACAGA
The DNA here is from genome assembly GCA_036419115.1 of Scarus forsteni. Lineage (NCBI taxonomy): Eukaryota > Metazoa > Chordata > Actinopteri > Labriformes > Labridae > Scarus > Scarus forsteni. Next base: position 5,447,591 of record JAZDUH010000459.1, read on the forward strand.
TTCTTTTAGAGGAAACTAGGCCTGTCACAGATGTTGCTGGACGATAATTGTCCAAAAAATTATTTCTGATAAACAATATTATTGTCAATATTATTATTTTTAAACATAATTTTTTCATTAATGTAATTATAATATATGGCATAATAAAGTGAGTACGCCGTATCAAACATAATAAAGTTTAATTTCTTTAGAGTTTAACTGTAATTGGAAGGTCAAGAGCTTTTAAATTAAATAAATTAAATAATATAATACATTAAACAAACAAATGGAGTTTATACAGTTCAGGAATTGTTTGACATGTACATTGTCCCAGTCTTTTTGTACTGTCTGTCAAACGTTTGTAACATTTCACGAAATGGTAGCTTTTCAACTGAATTGAAGGGTTGCATTTCTTTTGCAATGTAGCGAACGACACTGTGAGCACGCACCAAACGCCTCAGTTAGCGCTGACTGTCAGGACGAAGGCTCCACTGAACCTCCCCTTCTATGTTGGCACTACTTTCAAACAAGTACAATGTGACATATTGGCCCATGGGTGCTCATGGGCTCACACCTTGTTTATTCTGTATGAAACCTAAATATTCCCACACTTGGACTGTGGCCGACAGCTCAGAAACTGTAGCTTTCGTGCCATCATACATATTAGTGTTTGGTTCCTTGTTACGCCTCACAACGCTCACTTCAGCTCTATGTGTGTGTATGTGTGACTGGCCCGCCTCCTCCCACAAAGATTAAAAAGCTGACAGATGCTCACTCTACTAAATCCGCTATATAACAAACGCATCCAGGTGTTAAGGCAGTAGCACAGAGTGAACCATCTTCTCACCCAGCCTGTTTGGTTGGAAAGAGAGGAGGGATACACATGCATGCGCGTGTCAATTTATCAAGGACGGAAAACTTACCGGGGATGTTTTTATTTATTGTGCGGTAAATCGATTTATTGATCATCATGACAGACCTAGAGGAAACTTTAGTTTGAGTTTAACTCCAGTTAAGGTTTACAGTATATTTGTTTTATCTACTGTAAATAAATGTAGGTCCTCTGCTGTAAAATGTACAGTGGTTGCGAAATTGCACCACATTTTTTTTTAACAAATTTCCTGTATTTTTAAAAGCGCCAAACTGGTGAGTGTGTGTGTATATACACATGTTCCCTTGAATGGGAACAGAGACCACAATCCAGTTCTTTGGTCCGCACCAGACTTTATTTTAGCTCTTACAAACTCTCCAAAAAGTGAACCAGACTTCATTTGATCTTGACCAAACATGTTCTGTGTGACTGTGTTCTTACTCTTTGCTGATTAGAGGTCACCCTCACCACTCCTCTCTCATGTCAGCACAAACAGCATTTCCTATTTCACTTAACTGGAATTCAAATGTTTCGAGTCCGTCCCTGTATTTCTGTTAAACACTGGCCTGAAAGCCCAGCTGTTGTCTGTTTCTTCATTCACTTTTTCTTCCATTAACTTCAGCTTGCTTTGTCACCATGTGTTGCGTAGATGCTGCCAAGAGGGGTCATGAAGTAATATCGAGTCAATATGAGAGCTGTTTTGTTAAAAAAATATATAATTTGGTGCTGGTTCATCAGTGATTGGATTCACACCCTAAAATGCTGATGCATTCTGGTATTTATTTTATGCTCCTTCCCTCTTTTTAAATACTTGCTCATAAATACCAAAAAGCTGGGTTCTCTCTGTTGGGTTTAATGCTTCAATGCTGAAGTTCTGTTGTTTGTATTTATTTATTAGCAAAATACGTCCTCTTCCTTTTCATTGGCGTCCTGACCTCAGTAAGAACCTGAATTATGCTCCTCTTCGAGCCTCAGGGGAAAACCTAAGGACCAAGTCAAAGGGGCCAAAGGTACCAAACTGCAGTTGCTGCCAGGAAAAACTATTTCAAAGTCAATTGAATCAAACAAAGTTAAAGTCAAACTCTTTGAGTCAATCATTTGTTCTAGGGGGATTCCTTACTGCTGCACGGAATAATAAAGTCTGGACTGGTGTGACCCTGGGAAACAGTTTTACATACATGTGACTTGTTTATCTCGTGTCACAGCACTAACAGACAAGCATCAACCTTCCATTCACAACCGCACAATTGTACATTCACTGAAACATGTCTGTAAACAATAGACATTTCATTACCTTCCTGTAGTTTCCTGATAGCAGAAAGGAAATGAACACATAAGCTAATGGGAGAGACGTCTTTGGTATCGCCAGAGAGAAGAATGATAAAGTCATTTTGTGGAAATCTCAAACAAAAAGCCAAGCAAAGTAATCTTATGAGTGTCAGTGCTGTATGCTGTAGACCAGGAATGTGCTGCTTCAACTACTACTTCATGGTGACATTATAAGAAAGATAACCTGTTCAGCCCCAACGTACCCTATTTTGGGTACTTGCATGTTCTCCAGCAAAAACTGTAAGAAAAGGTGGTTTATTCATGTAAAAATATAGTCATGTTGAGCATCAAATTAAACAGGAAATGTTCAGCTACACAACCACGCAACCCATTTTTACATGCAGCAAATGCAGTGTCAACACCAAGCAAATGAGTTATCAAGTATCGAAATCTGTTTCACTTTGATTTAAACTTGAGTTGCTCTGGATTAATTTTTTTTTATGTATAGAGTTCTGGTTGATTTTTCTAAAAGAAACTACATATGTATATACATATATATATATATATGTGTGTATATATATACATATATATATATGTGTGTGTATTTTTTTAAATATTCTTTAAAATCGAAAACAGTCCAAACTGCTACAGATAAGCAGAAGAACATAAAACTGTTGTAACTGGGTGTAATGAACACCAAAAGTGACACTGATGGTGCCAAGATTTGGCCTGGCCACTCTGTAGTAAAACCTCTCTAACTTTGCTCTGCATCACTTTATCAGAGTCAAACTTGGCAGAGGTAATCTTCACATATTTTGCCATTAATTCACAGAGCTCTAAAGCTGCAACTGCATCATTCCAAAGAGATATTCACAATAAAAACTATTTTTTTGTTAGGCAAGGATGAATTTTTCAAAATATTCTGGCTTCTATCTTTATTTACTCTTTCCCAGTAACACATATAGGCCTACTAATAGTTACACATCTTGATAAATGTCTCAAATGTTATTTTTAATATGACGCCAGAATGATTCAAATAGATCTTGTGGTTGCAGAGATACATTCTTTTCTTAATGAGAATGTCATTTTCAAGCAGAAGGCTTAGAAATGGGGCTGGGGCTGAACAGGTTAATGAAACTGTCATAACTCTAGACATGATTGATAACTTTTTTGGAGACTTTAACTAACTTTATCTTTTCAAGATTTTTAGCCTCAATACATGCCTCTTTTCTTTACAATACAACCTAAAAAATTTTAATGTAGAAGTTTATTTTATTTTATTTTACCTTTTTTAACCAGGCCCATTGAGATCAAAGATTTCTTTCTCAAGGGAGGACTGGCCAAGAATGGCAGTAATGCAGTTTCAAAGTCAAACACACTCAGACTCGCATGACTCAACATCAGCTACAGGTACAGCAACAATAAAACAGCAGCTGAAGCAGTGGCAGACAGTCTGGTTTCTAGAGTATTTACTAAAGATTTAAAAACCACTCAGAGTTACCCAGTCATGATTCTAATAAACTTATTCAAATTTTTGTATGCTGTTGTGCTCGCATCTCAGTTTGAATAGCTTCTCAATAGAATGCATCTTCAGGAAAGTAAGACTGATATATGCCTTTAGTTTCAGTGCAGAGAAAGTAAGCATACTTTCATTGCAGATATTCCAGTCCTCCACATGTATAGTTTAGTAGAAAATAAATTGAAAGTTAGTTTACGTTTTAAACTCCTAAAGCATCCCAAAGGAGACACTTTAGGAGTTTAAAAGGAGACAAGGAGACAATTAAAAAGAAATCATAAAAATAAATAAAATGCTGTTAAAAGTAAGGAGCATCCTGAGAAGTACAGTTTAAGACGTATTTATTATCCCTGCACTGTTAAGACATCGAACAAAATTCAGCAGCTTAAAGATAGAGCCTTGTGGTGCTCCACACTTAGGACAATAGCTGAAGACAAAAACCTTTTTTTAAGTTAGTAAGAATTTAGGAAAACTCTTGTTACCAAGCCAACAAAGCTTGTCCACAATGTCCCACTTTAGCTTTCAAAGGAAAAAAAGAAACTCTTGTAAGCAAAACTGTTATTCAATCTCACTCTTTTACATAAGTCCCAGTACTTGTTAAGTTTAGTAATGCCCTCCTCCAGTAATGGGTTATATGTTGCTGAAGTGGTTGAGAGTAACATGTTTAGAGGTTGTTTTTTAGAAACTGTGTCTAAAGAGCCAAATAAAGAGTTATGTGAACATTTCTGTGAACCGATAACTATCAACTAAGTAGGAAGTGTTGGTAATATCTATCCACAAGCCATTCCTGGAAAAGGTCAGCAAAATTTAACTTCAAACAGGGCATGGGACTGCAGCAGAGCAAATAACAAGCTCAAGCACAAGATAAGACATGCTATTGTATTCATGACTTTAATGATGAAGGATTTATTTGAGCATTACGAGATTCCACTTCTAATAGGAAACATCTGTAAGACTTGGTGAGAGGGTCAGTTTGGTAATGTTTGTCTTTTTTTGGCTTATCTAGAAAGTTGTGACGCAGATGCTTGAACATTTGGATTAACATATCAGTTAATTTACTTGTCCCATGTCTTACAAAAATAGATGTTGTTTGCTTCCCATGTTGTTAGAAGGGTCTTTGGGTGCAGAATAACATGACAGCTCCACTAAATTCTCAGTTCATGGAGACATGCGCTGTTCACCAATAAAGAAAATGCCCCTTAAAATGCTCTGTTTTTTGTGTCCTGGGTTTATGTGTCACAGCCATACAGCCGACTCCTACATGTGAGTTTTCAGCTTGTCACAGGCAGACACGATGACTTTTCTCACACAATGTTTGGGCGGCAAATCATGGGGAGCTCATTATCATAGTTTCCACATCCCCCATTATTATATAATATTATAACAATTCTTAAAAAAAGGGAAAACAGCTCGGATGAGGAGATGAAATTTGTGCTTGACTGCTTGAGTCCTCTAATGCAGCAGTTAGTGTTAGATGTATATGGGCCATTCTACCGAATTTGTCCAAAGTGCAGGGTTGGAATTTTTTTTTACAAAGTGTTTTTTTTTTTCCCAAAACTTTGTCCATACATATGTTGTACCATATCTAAGGTACATATATCTTGTATAGTGCAGTCAATATTCATATTTTAATTTCTGCCTGTTCTTGAAATGTTTTTTCCGCTCCCAAAATGTGTCGCAACCGAAATATAGCAACACACTGCAATAAAAGGTATTATATTAATCTGTTCATATTGTACTTCCATGCCCCCTCTAAAGAATATTTTTACAAATTTTTCTTGAAGGGTTTTACAACAAAATTAATAAAAATGATATTTTAAACATTTTTCAAAGTTCAATTTCTAAGACTCATCAAAATCAAAACTTTTCTTGTAAAATGAATTCCACTGATTATATACATCTCAGAGTTAATGAGTTATGAAATTGAACATATATTTAACGAATAGTCATCATAAAATGTTAGTTGATGACTCAATATCCTTTATTTTTTACAAAACACCCAGTGATTCGGTTGTGACTGCACCGTTTCGGTTGTGACTGCACTATTTTGGTAGTGACCACTATTTTTTTGTTTGCAAGGTTGTATCATATGCCCTCCACCTTATTGCTTAATATTAACTTCAAACATTTCTTACATTGGGAATATTATGAACACAAATGTTTATGATCAATCAAATGACATTTACTTTGAAGGCCAGCATTAGCCTACTCAAATATCACAACGCATCTACTGTAACATTACTTAAAGGTGCTATGAGGAGAATCTATTACCGGCGACATTAAGACTCTGCTACCCATGAGCACGCGCGGCGACTGTCGTAATGCTGCGTTCCAGTAACCTCGGAACTAGGAGTGACATCATCTCTGACTTATCGGCTTTCCAGTTGAAGTCGGAAAAAAACATGCCGATCTACCAGGCTATTGTTAGCTGTTGTTAGCACGCCCTGCGTTGTTGTATGAAGAATGTGATTATCACTATGGCAACATTTTTGTAAATATAAGTCTAACAATATTATTTATACAGCTGATCTAGAGCGTCACCCCAGTCAGAAGTGCAAATACATTTATTATTACAGGAGCTAAATAACTGTTCACACTGGGGGCATCCATCTTCGATTGTCAACTCGGGGGTGGCGAGGTTTCACCGAGTTTCTGTTTCGGTTGTGACTGTTTCGGTTGTGACAATTTTAGCTAATTTTAGCTAATAGCTAAAAAATGCTACTAAGCACATGGCCAGCAAATGGATGTTTGAGCAGGTGTACACCCATAAAAACATAATGTGTTGCATTAAACCTCCAAAAGTTTAGCTAATTGCAGAGAATATGTGTTTGGTAGTGATGATTTAAAATGTTCCCGACAGATTTTCAGATTTGGAACACATTTACTCCAAAATGATGAAAGGTAACTACTCACCATGATGCCATGAGGTAGAGGGATGCTGAGTCTCTGCCTGATCAAAAATGTAGGGGTGTGGCTAAAAACAGGCTCAACCTATGTGGTAAAACTATCTGTGTTTTGGGCGTGACATGAAAAGCATGGGACAGCATTTTTTGAATGATCTTTTTAAATTAATAAAAATAAACCTGCAATACATCCAAATCTTTTCAATGCTGTTTAAAAGAAATCAACAAGATATTTTAAAAAACATCATTGAAAAAAAATACAAAATTGTTTTTAGTATTATTTTCATAGGTCGAAATTTAGGGCTTAGGGGTTGGGACAACCACTTCCCAATAGAAAGTACACTACAAATGATGATTTTGTATATATTTAGCTTGTTACTATCTATTTGCTGTCTTGTGTGTTGAATAGATCATAACAGAATCTTAGTAAATATGTAAAGTCTGAATTCTGAATTGTTTTGTTACATAGTTTTTTTTAGTGTGGGACCACAGTTTGGACAAATTCGGTAGAATGGCCCATATATATATGAATAAATCATCACCCCTGTGAATATTCCCTGTCTTATTTTTCAAATTTTAAGGACAGAAATCCAACAAATCCACAATTGAAACTCTAAAATCTGCAGTTTCAAAGAGTACAAACCAACACTCTGATCAAATTAATTAATGTTCCACCCAAAATATACCCACATACAATCAAGGCGTATAATCTATCCTCTTTGCACTCTGAGCCTGACATTGCACCAGGATTGTGCACCCTCTAGATATGCCTCAAACTGCTATGCACCACATACTTTTCAACGATTCACATCAAATTAAGTCCCAAAAGCCTTTTAAAGGCTTTACATCGGAAAAATGTAGTCCTAAAAGCCAGGAATTCACAAACGCTTCAGGCTACTGGTTAAACAGGTTTGCTTTTAAAGTGTCACAAACAGTTTGAAACTTGTAGATTTCTTCCCCAGAGGCATTTGGGTAATTACAGTCATCCCATATGTCTGCAGCTACGCTATTTTGAAGAAAGCAAAAGTGTTTACAAAGTGTGTGTTCCCCATTTTTGACTACCGATAGATAGCCCTTGTTTGAGCAGCAGAACCAGGAAAAAAAATCTCCAAGCAACACAATATAAAAGCCATTAGAGAATAGTTGGATACGTGTACTTTATTCATATCTCATATATGTTTTTTTTCTTTACATTTATACAAAAATACAGAATACAGTAGAGTTTTTCACCCAGAATATCAACTGGGCAATAATTACATTTGCTTTTTGGCACCCAGACTTGTTTCCTGCCCAGAGCCATTTAAGTCACCCACGAATTGTGATGCATTTGATCACTTGAGCCCTAAAGCACTGTTCGAGATGATGCTCTGCTTACTCTCAGGCCACACAACAACCCGCAAAGGAACAGCATTCGAGGACGGTCATTATCTCTAATGCATGAAATCACTCAGCCTCTGGCACCCATGCATTAGACATGTTTAAGTGTTTGTGGCTCTTGCACTGACAGGAAAGTGGGAGGCCGTGTTTCTGTTTCTTCACAGCTTAGACCTGTTGCAGCTCAGGATGTCCACAGACTGTAAAAGCAACTTCTGACACCCTATGCCTTTGCTGTTGAGTTTGTTTGTGGCTCGACAAGCCTGCGTCTCCATTAGAATACTGAACAAAGAGTATAATATTCTAGTGAGAAGTTAATCTTAAAGATGACTGAAGAGAGTCTCAGGTCTACTGCTCTGAAGTTAAAAATGCATTTTTGAAGAGAAATCATTGGCTAAAAGCTTTAAAATAAAATTACTTTACCACACTTGTAATATTAAATATTCAATCTCTAGGTATATAAACACCAATGTGGTATAGATATATTTTACACAGACTTAGCTCTAAACTGCTATAGAGTTCATAGCACAGGGAATGCATAGCCGTGAATACAACGTTCTTCAAAAATGCATTTTGAAAGATTAAATTACCTTGCAGCTCAACACAACAACAATACTTAACCACACCAGTGGATTCCAGCTGTAGACACTGAAAGGTATGGTTGCTCTTAACTATATGAACACCAATGTGGTATACTGTTTTTTTTTGTTTGTTTTGTTTTTTCTCAAACACAGTTCAAATTTGCACAAAATAGTCTCATCTGCTATTAAAAAAAAAAAAAAAGAAATTCCCAACATTTAGTCCGAAATACACATGAAACAAGCAGAGTTTAAGTGTTCTCTAAAGGTTACAGAGACTAACATGGACAGAAAGGTCAACACCACTGCGGTTCGTCCTGCCTGTAGGGTTCAAGCACTGCTTTTTAAGAAGACTGTCTGATGAAGAACTGTTCACGGGGCGAGCTAACCATACTGTGATGGATCCGAGGAGTGAAGTTGGTGTATCCGTTTTTTGTAACGAGACATTTTAATGTGCAGGCTTTTGACATTTACACACAAAGCCAATCGCACGAATCAAACAAGGCACAAAACCAAGCATGGACATGGTACAATGTAAGACCACAGACATGATAAAAATACTCAAACTAGATACAGAAACAGATTTCATGTCCTGACACTTCGTTCTGTCGTCGTCAGCCTAATACAGTTCGGCGACTTGATGGGAAAGGTCACAGCCAGCATGCCCTGTCCGCATTCCTCACCCTTTAGAGATATTAGACATTCCCCAAAATCAACAAAACATGAACAGCATTTTTTGTCACCGCTGCCAAAGAGGTTATGTTTCTGCTAGCATTTGTCTGTTTGTCTGGAAGGATGACTCAAAACATCATTAATGAATCTTGATTACATTTTCAGGGAATGTTAGTCATGGCACAAGGAGGAACTGATACGGTTTTGGTGATAATCCGAATGTGGATCCAGGATTTTTTTTTTTTTAAAGATTTGTTAAAATTGCACGATAGGGCAGTTTTCCATATTTAGCTTCTGAGTGTTTCTGATGACATTTTCAGGGAATGTTGGTCATGGCACTAGATTATATTGTGGTGGGAATCCAAATGTGGACAGTGGTTGTTCGGATGTAGCACCCACTGAGATGTTTTAATTTCTTTAAATGCAATGTGTTGTCTCTGAGAAAAGGTGAACTTCCCAACTCTACCTTAAAGAATCTAGAACACTCGAATGGAGGGGCACATATCGCATCTACCTTAGAAAGGGTCTTGGGGTTCTTAGATGCTACGGCCAGATACTCTCAATTAATTTCACAGTTTGGATTTCACTGAAGAAAAAACACATTTGACACAGCTCAGTGTTTTGTATAACAAGATATTAAACTTTTCTCGACATTGTACTATGGCCCAACTTCAAGGCAAAAAAGAAAGCAAATTTTGGGTGGCATTGTCATTGGTTTGAACTGTATTATTATCAACTGGAATTGAAACACGTATGAACATTTTATAAAGTGTAAGCCTTAAGTGTTTAATTGACTGTTCTTGTCTATAATAGGTTACACAAGTATGGCATGGTGCTGGACTAAGATAAAAGTCTGCAGTAGCACCACCAGCCAAACATCTGGATTCACTGTGAGTCCTTTTTTTTTTTTTTTTTTTTACCTTCAACATTAAGTTTCTATAAAAACAACTTTGGAAGGATCACATTCTGTTTGATAGACCCTTTTATATGGATGGGAACTGATATGATTATTGCTCTGAATGCCAGTTTTGATTCTGCTTATCAATCAGATCTTTAATTATTTCCTTATCAATCCCTGTGGATTTTCTGCAAGAGAAAAGTTGGCATATAGAAGTTCAAATGGAGCTTTTCCACTTAATGGTATTGGCTTGATCTGACGCTATGCCATTGTTGTTTTGATTGGGAATCATAGCTAGTGTACATTTTTCTTGTTGTATCACCTCTGGCATAGTTTTTCTCCTGCTAAACTAAGAAAAATATGTGACATGGAGACACTGCCAGACAACACAAAGGTATCTGACCCAGAAATGAAAAACCTCTTGCTTTGCTGCTTGCCACAGTCTTTGAAACAAGACTTAGTGGGACAAAAACCACAAACCATAGCAGACTGGCAGCTCTATCACTTCCTTTTAAACCCTTCCTGAAAGAGGGCCCATCCAAGTCTTTGCTGGACTAAAATACTAAATGGGTAGCACTCAAAACATGAAGAGTCGAGCCAAGTTTAATCGATGCCACAAATGGAGATGCTTAACTTTTCTGACTTAACTTAGGACCACATTTTCTCTTACACACAAGTTTCTTAGCACTTATGCGGCTCTGTGAGAGGTGGATTGACTAACTCTGTAATATTTAATCCTGTACTTCACATAGGACTTTGGTTGCAAGGTTTGAACAAAACTCACTCACTATGCAAAGATCTCAAGTCCCAGATAGCAGTCCCCTCACATACTCTAATAGCCCTTTTCCACTAGCACGCCTTGACCCTTCTCTACTCGGCTCTACACGATTTGCAGCGTGTTTCCACTAGCCCGGTACCTCCTAAATCAAGCTAGTTTTAGTACCTACTCCGCTCTGGTTTTAAGCGAGCTGAGTCGATACTAAAAGATGACGTCACTGACTGTCGGCTACTGATTGGTCAGACAATGTCGTCATCGATGAGTAATGAGAGCGACGACCTAGCATGCTAGCGGTAGCTACCGTTAGCTTACCCTCATACGTCTTTTCTTTGCAGGTCGATTGCTCTCATCCTCGGCTTCATTCTGTTGTATAGCTTCCAAAACTCTCCTGTGCTTCTCAAGGGGTATTTCTTCTTGCCATCTGCAGCCTTCTTGCGCTTTTCTTTTTTACTCTGTTTGTGACAAAAAGCTACAGATTACTGCGTTGCACTCAAAATGGCGTCTTCGCAGTGACGCTCAGCTGTTTAAAGCGACACTGCACGCCATTGGGCAGGCGACAGGGGCTAATGGAAAAGCAGCACAAGGCAAGCAGAGTTGAGCCGGGTATAGTCGGGTAGAGTAGAGTAGGGCTAGTGGAAAAGGGCCATAAGAGACTTTGTTATATGTTGCTGTTGTTGAAAATAAGCTACTTGCTGGCCTGCACTGGCTAATGTGCCTCTAGTCCAGCTCACAAACAAATGCCACACTGTCTCATGAGAAGTGTCGACATCTTTCTGTATTTATGCCCACTTTGACCGCATCCACTTAATTTACTTATGGTGAAGAAACATTTAGAGACATAAAGCCTGAGTATGCAATCACTACTTTATGCACTTTTCTTCCCCTGAACTGATGTTTGGTGATGTTGCAGCCGAATGACAATTCTTTAGGCTACTGTAAACAAAAAGCTTTTGAGAAACAGTCTTCTAACGTCAGCTAAACATGCTGCTAGCTTTTTAAACTCAGTTGAAGCTTTTACTTCACCTTTCTTCTCCATAGATTTAATTGTGAATAACACTCCAAAAAGTGACAACATGACTGATTTTAAGGTCTTCATACAGCAGCTAAAGTCTTGCATTAAATGGTCTAAATAGTGACTGTGTTGACTGACGACTGAAAAATGTCTGTGGTTTTCACATATGATATATATCCTTCCATAACTGATGGATTTGCCAGGTTATCCATCCTTCATTAAGCAGATCCATCTCCCAAATCTTTAAGTAGAATGTTAAGTAGTAAAATGAATGGATCAGTCAGGGCCCTATGAGTAGCAAAGTGGCAACAAGAAGTGACAGCAAGCTTCTGAGTTTCCCATAATTAATGTGACAACTTTTATCAAACTTTGCCTATGAGGTGTTGTCCAGATGGATGTGAAAAGTGTCACCTGGATATGTGAATTAGTCCAGTTTTGTTTCAGGTTATGACCAAGGTTGAAAAGGGAAGATGTCCAATCAACATGGCATTCCATTTCTTTAGTAAGATGTGTAATGATTAATATCTCCATAAAAAGAGGTATTTTCTGTCTTTAAAAAATTGCCAAGATTCCAATCTGTCTCTCTTCTTTAAACTTTAACAACTGGTGTCTTTTCTCTGTCTTCTCTCACTTGTTCCCTCGCTCTCTTTGCCATTTTTATTTTGTTTGCAAGCAGGGAAACATGGAGGAAAAATGGTTCTTGTACACATCATGAAAGCTGAACGTGATGGGGCCAGTGAGGCTGGGAATGTCAAGATAAACAAAATCAGTGATGGGCAAATTTGATTACCTAGAAGGCAACATTTTAATCACCCTAAATGCCAAAGGAGCTTCTTTTTTTGATCTGAAGGGCACTGAAATAAACAAATATGCTTATGCATATTTACTCTTAAATACAATTAGTGACCACCTAATCTAACGTATTTAACATAGAATTTAAGACAATTGTAGCTGATATTTGGTGCAAGTTCCAGAGCATTTACAGGTAATTAAAGTGTATTTACCTACTTTGTATTTTCAGTCTTTACAGTTATATAATAACAGTAATAATAATAATAATAAGAATAATAATAATAATAATGATAATGATAATGATAATGATAATGATAATGATAATAATAATAATAATAATAATAATAATAATAATACTATAATTATGATATGGAAATTCACAGAAGCCCCTAAGCCAAAAATAGCTCCGTGTTCTTGGTAATTTGGCATTTTTAATGCTGACATATATAACTTTGGCCTTTTTCCCTTAATGTACTTTAAAACCCGAGGCCCACAAGTCCCATCAGTTTACTGATATTTATTTTTTAAAAAATAACATGAAGAGAAAATGTGAGGGATTTAGTGGAGTTTTCAGAATCCCACCAAGCCAGAAGATCAAATGCATTTATAATGAATAACTGTTTTTTATTTTTCATTTTTGACTATTGTTTTGAAAAATATTAATCCCATAACCTTTTTATTTTTGCAATATCTTTATTAATATATTTGTCTGGTATTCCTGTAAAATTTTGATTTTGATTTTAGTTTTGCATTAACAAAAACTGCAAGTGTAACTGGTACTTAAGTTTTAAAAAATTAAATATTCATATAGTTTTTCCTAAGAAAAGTTTTATCCCCCCGTTTGACAAACTCTGAACAAATTTACTATCTTGTAGAACATTTTTTTGAATTTTGAAAAATGATCCACTTTGGCAGTTAGTATGAATGTGGCTCTCTTCATAACCAGAGTTTCCCACCCCTGTTTTTAACTGACTGGTGGACCACGTAAAGGCAGTAGGAGGGCCGCATGTGGCCCTCAGGCTGCCAGTTGCCCAACTCTGTTCGAAATTGATCATTTTGAGTTGTGGGTTCATTTGATGTTTGAGTGAACAGTTCAGAATTTGTGATTTGTGATTCGATTTTCAATATTATTATTTTTCTTTCATATACCACTGATGATATGTGTAGTGCGTATAACAAAAAACATCTCACAATGTAAAATGCTGTACTGTCAAATACCAAGGATAAAAGACATAAAAACTTGAATTATATATTAAAACAAACAAAAAAAACAAAAAAATCATGATCGGATAAAATTCATTACCAGTCTCGTCCTTCTTATTTAACAAAACCAAGTCTTTTCTTTCCATTTGAATGTGATATAGCTCCTTTAATCAGGCAGTGGCATCATTAATCTTCTCTGTAACAGCATCCACTTTGCAAGTATAAAGTTGAGATAAGTAAAAAAAAAAAAAAAAAAAGGCATTGTTGAGCTAACATTTACTTTAAAGGAGTTGTACACAAGTGCGACACATACGCTCTGAAATCAAGACAAAAGAAACATCCTGGATCCACAGAAACAATCCTGATACTTCTTAGCAGGATGAACTTTCCAACAGCTTTACTACTAGCGAGACAGAGCAGCATATTTTGTATTTATGTGATTGTTCTTTAATATATTAAATGCAAATCCCCGAATCATATGAACCAACATCAACATCATACAGGGAGTTGTAGCTTGGGCATGAATGTCTTTAAAGGGGTTCATGATGCTCTAGTGAGGAGGATGTTCTTTAAACGTGACCCATTCGTAAAGGTGCTTGTAAATATTGATTGAAACATTTCGTTTAGCAGCAGCTCAGTGCCACTACCAATAAATAAATACATCACACACCCCTGCAGGTACATGCCCAAACCAGACAACGTTGACTACATCTTGAACTATAGAGTTCTTTGGGAAAACCCGGACTAGGAGGAGACTGTTGAGGATGCAGTTTACTTGAGGGTCACCAGAGGTAGTAACTCATGCCTTAGTTCATTCCACAGATAACAAGTGTCAGTTATTCTGCTTTGTCAATGAAGATGAACTGGTGGGCCTCCCAAAAAACAGGCAGACTGGAGCAACTTGCTCAGTGGGGTTGTCTCATAAGAGTTCATGAAGCAGAAGGGTCCGACAGGTGTTTTTGGGGAAGCCAGACCATTGGGGTTGTGGAATGGGGATGTCTCTCTACTTCAGTCTCACAGTCTTGTTGAAAGCATGGGGCAAATGCAGTCTTACAAGAAAGGCAAGCTTATCCATATGGAACCAGAGGAATCATGGCGTACTTGGAATCTGCCATTGTGAATCTGGATACTGCTTTGTGTTTGTAATTCATCACCTATGGAGAGCGTCAGGACAAACGAGAAGATCCCTGCGAGGGAAACAGATGTGTTAGGACAAGTGCAAGGGCTTGAATGTAGGGGGAGGACAAACTGAAAGTTTAAGAGATTCTCACCAATTTTGTTGAAGAACATCGAGAAGCTGAAGCTTTACACAATTTCATTGATGTTCAACTTGTTCCTGGAAAAAGCCAGAAAAAAAACATTATAGACACAATTTTACCGCTTATGAAGCTGATGGTCTAGACTGGCTGATGTGCAACATTATGTCCTAACTGAGCACGATGCACATGAGCACCGGGGACAAAATCAATCACACTGTGCCAATCCAAACAGGACTTCTGATGAGGTGCTTGTTTGATGAACATTGGTTTAAAGATTTATTTTATTAAGTGTAAAGCTCAAAAAAGCTTCATGGCTAAATTCAAAAAGTCAAAACCAAATGAAATTTAAGTTGGATAATATCATAGTTCATATAATAGTTATTGTTGTTTCATTTACTATTAACTACTCAAGATACTAAGAACTTCAACCCTGGACCAAAAACTCTTTTAAATTGATCAAAACCAAATACCATCTGTTCCATGCGCCCATGTATAAGCTATGCATGTTTTCACGGCATGTCTACCAATAATGCAAACATTTTTTCAAATGATATATTCAGATATCAGCAGTTTTGTTTCAGAAAAGCCACACATACCTGAATATAAACGCCTTAACTACCAAAGGGCTTGTTTAAGGTACAGTGCATCTGTGCTATATTTTAAAGTAAAACTGTAATAGGTACATTAAATTGGATTATTTGAATCAAAACAAGACAGAAATTAAAGTCATTAATAGTTTTGAGTTAAACACATTTCAGCTTTAATTTCTGTGTGTAATTGGTCTGCTAGTCTAATTTGTGTTTTATCCGAAGAAAAATGTCAGTTTATGGACTAGTTTTATGACCCTATTTATCTTTTGTGTGAAGTTTTATATTCACTGTTGACAGTGTTCTACCGCAGCCACATTTAGTTGGATGCTTTCTCTGTGAGATGTTTCTAAGTCTTTTGTGTCAAATACTTCAACAGAATATTTGATATTGAGCATTGCCTCATTGTGGAATAAGCATTGATTTTGTTCGCGGATGACTTTAAATGCATATGAGGGATGTTAAAGCTCACTTTTCTGATATTTCAGCATCTAGTGGAGGCGCAGTCCCTTCTCGTCCTGTGAAATGTCCTCCTTCCTCAGGATTCTGTTCAAGATCATCTCCGTTCCTCCGTGATCGGACCTGTTCCAAAGGCAGGGAAATCATTTTTAATGCCACAGTTCTGAGCTCCAGCTGAAATCACCAGCAAACCCAGAATGCACAGCAGACATCTGTGGAGGGTTGAAAGGTTTACTGGCTATCATAAATTCCACAGAACAAAGGGGTATCTCCCGACAATAAAATCCACCACTTATAAACCGTCCTATCTGTGCAGCCCTGCAGGTACTCAAAGGGCTAAGTGTCTGCGGGCAAAGATCAGCTCACCTTCCACACGAGCAGGAATGCCAGAGCTAGGAGTGGAATGAAGAGTAAGGAGAGAAGGCTTCGCTCCACCACCCCAATCACAGGACTTGTTTCAGGACCTGGAACAAATAAAACAGAAAAGAAACATAATTTATCCTCTGATCTGTTTTTCATAAAACAAATAAAAAAGTGAGAACAAGATTGAAAAGCCCTGCTTTCCTTTGGCTTGTGATGAATTTAGCCCTGAATAATTGATACCAAGAGAGGATCTTGACTGTGTCTGCATGTCTTAAATCTCTTTCTTTGTCTCTCCTAAAATAAATTACTTTTGATATCTCAAACACTGCAGTCAAAAACCTTGAACCAAGTAAAAGTGACATCAACCATTTGTTTTTTATGAGGAGCTTTGGAGGCAAATTAGCAGCAGCTGAAATATTTAAAACACAAAGTTTGTTACCACCTAAAAGGTAGACTTAAAGGGATGGATCATGTTTTTTTAAGTGTCGTTGTATGAAATTCATTTAGAAAATAAAGATCTATGCCCTGGCCATTTCAACCAAAGAACTGGCACAGAAGTTAGACTAGGATTGCTGCTGATGGGGCCAAGAGCAAAATGTGACATGATGAATTTTAGACTGCAAACTGAGAAAGTGTTCAGGGATTTCTTACTAGACTGAAGACATTTACAGTGCTTTACCAACTTCCCGAAAGCTCATCTTTTTTGGTTCTGCACCACCCAACATGGGGGCTTTGCAGTGTGCCAAAGCTGCCCAAAAATGGAGGGGCTTCTATTAACAAAACACAGTAAATATATGTAACATCACCCCAACATTGTTCCTAAAGAGGCCACATCATAATTTTTTTGTCCTTTCTGCACTTCAGTGTGTATAACATGTCACCTCCGCTTTAAAAATACTTAAGTATCCTTGAAGACTGATCTGAACAACTGAGGCCCCATCCACACAAAGCCAAACCAAGGTCTAAATGCATGCGTTTTTGCCGACTCTGCGTATCATCCATACGAAGACGGCGTTTTGGGGGTCTGTAAACGATAATTTTTGAAACCAGGTTCCAGAGTGGAAAGATTTTGAAATGCCGTATATGCAGCTCCGTGATTACTGGCTCTCTGCAAGTTTTCAGATGCGCTTACGTCATAGTTTCATATCTTCATTGACACGCATGTGCCACACGCGGCAACGACAATGGCGGCATACGTGAAGCACATGTGCTGATGAAGCTAGTGACCCTACTATCCCTGATGCAGCAAAATCTCTTCTCAGTCACCACCGAGTTGAACAAACAATTATCAAGGACACATTACAGCACTTTATGATCGCTTTATCACAATCTCTGTTTACAACTTTTGCCACAAGTGTGCATGCCCACTGTTTGTTCATCTGTTTGACGCTTGTTTCCGTCATATCGCTACAGCGTCTCTAGGAGTCTGGAATGTGTTTTACAGCGTTTTGATGTGTATCGAGTGCATTCATATAGACACACACATTTTCTGAGACACCTTCGTCTTTATGACGATCGTTTTGGAAACTGTTAAGCGTTCTGTCTTTGTGTGGATGGGGCCAGACTTTAAGTTACATCAGCTATAACCCTAATTATGCATAACGCAGTTTTTTAATAAATTAAAATGATAAATTTATAGAAATATGAAGAGCAATATATATATCAGAAACGAGAAAACCAAAGTAAATATACGTAAAGATAATTGTTTTCGGAAATGTTTGTCTTCTGATGCATCATTGACTTGTCACAGGTGTCAAAGAAATGACAAATTGATAAGCTGTCTCGAATCAATTTAGTTGTTCAATGCAGATTTTAGTATGTTAACAGAGTATGTAAGCCTGTGCATCAAAAAGTAAAATATTATGCAGTTAATTGGACTGAGATTCATGGCAATATCTGGTCAATCATTAACTCTGAAGTATGTTGCCTTTTCATCTTAAAGTATTTTTGGAGTTGTGCAGTTGTAACCTTAAACATGGAAAGTACACATCTTTAGTATCAACCTCCAGAGGATGAAAGTGAATGTGCAAAGTTAAGAAATATGCAAAGCACATTTCTAACAGGAAAGATGCCAGGCTCCTCTCATACATGAATACTGACAGACCAGACAGGAACAAGATTAATGTTTGCTTTATAAAACAATAAGATGAGACTTATTTAGTCATATCCATCTATCATCTATATTCCTTTATTCCTCACAGGGTCACAGGGGCTCGAGCCTAGACGTCATATGGCGAGGTCAAGCGTACACCATGAACTGGTCACTGGCCAATCTTATGGCTGTGATCTAAAGTCAGACAGCCAGGTCATCAGTGATATAGTGAGATTTTACTACCCAAAGTGTAGGAAGCATTGGGCCTCTTTTGATTAAACCACCAACCATAACCATTATTTCAACAAACAAGGACAAAAATCATTAAAATGAAGTTAAAGTGTTTTTTTCTTGTTGGGAAACCAGTTTGGAAGTGACATTCTTTAACTACAAGGCTGTTAGTGAAGAGCCATTTTTCAGCAAACAAGACAAGACGTGAGACCAAAGTCGTGACAAGGAATTTGCTCTGCATAGCATCAATAATGGAGTGACAGCAGCTCCGGGGAAACAGGAGGACTTGTTCTACAGTGTGGCGAAAAAATTGTAGACGGCCAAAGCTGCCACTTTGACACACCAGCTGGGCTAGTTTCAGGACCTGATCACAGACTTTGACACTTTCTCAGAGATAGTGGGAACTGCAGACTTACTTGCATTGCAGCCTGTTGGACACTCTGACTCTTGAGTGCTTGTTGTGGTTGAATCTATCAGAGGGAGAGACAAATGAAAAGAGATGTGTTGGTGAGTTCAGGGTTACCAGAGGAGACATGCAGGAAGAGAGAGGAGGAGGTAAAAAGGTGGAAAGTTAGTGCTGCATGATGAAAACATTTCTTTGTCAGGTGCTAAAACATTAACTCAACGCTACTTTCTTTTTTTTTTTTTTTTTTACTCCCTCTCACACACATAAAAGATCTGATCCGACCACTCCAGCAAAGAAAAGCTCAGCGCTTGGGAAGATTGGAAGATTGCTCTGTAATCAACACGTACACAATCAGGTTTCGGCCCTTTTCTTCCTTTTCACATGCACCGCCTGGGGACATCTTCCCTCAGTCCTGTGACTCAGCCACGTCTCAATGGGACGTCTACGCACTGAGACCGTTTTCAGTTTTTATCTCCAAAGTTCTTGTGAAGGAATAATGGTTCTGGGATTAAGAGCTTCTAGAAAAAGTCACAAGAGATCTGTCCTAAATAGAGCTTTCACAATAGTCCAAAGAGGGTGGTGCGATTTCTCGTTTTCTGTATCAACAAGAATAAGTGAGCTTCTTACAGGAATGTGACTTCTGTAAATTTTGTGTTCAGTATGACCTACATCGTTTGTAGCAGGATTTCCATCGATACGATTCTCAAAAATGTACCAAAATATGTATGTATAAAAAATAAATCTGCTAAAGAAAATCATCAGTAGCTTTCTGTCCATCCAGCACTGCTAAGCAAACATCCATAGCCAGCAGGTCAAGTGCAAGGTGGTGCTAATAAAGAAAAGAAAAAACTTAAGTTGAAGCAGGATCAGTGCAATGCTGCTCTGCTTTGTGGTTTTTGAAGCAAGTAATCACATATCAAAACAATAGAGTTGTTCTGCATCAGGATTGAAGCACAGCATGTTGCCCATCTTTTCATTTCCCGATGTTGGACCACGGTCTTAAAAAGTACAAGCTCAGCCCGTTAAATGATGTTGCAGCTCAGGGAGGGACTGTACAAACTTAAGGCTTTCTGGTGAGTTATTTTAGTTATAGAATAAAACTCAAAACTTGTGTCTTTGTAAACAGACATTTTTAAGCTCACTTTCAGTCTTCAAAAACTGTCTTGACTGCAACCACTCAAGACTTTTAGTTATTGTACTCAGAAGGCTGCGAGGTGCAATAGGTAGAACAAGTGGGTTTAAGAAAAGCAATTAAAAGATTCAGTGAAAGTTGTTACATATTAAACTAAATCCATTATAATGAACTTGTGTGATTAGAGGACACTGGATCTATAAACTCCCCTTTCTCCTCCCTTTTCTAATCATAGTTATTGCACGTTTTGAACTGTTTTATCCATCGCTTTTCTGTTCTTGTTGTATTGCTGTACTTTTTCTTTTTTGATAAAAACTTTAAAAAAGAGTAAGAAAGTGACAGACTGCTGTAAAAAAAATGTGTGACTAAATTATAAAGTTATAAAAGAAAGATTTTCAATTCAGTTCAGTATTTATCTTAAAGGTTCATTTTAAAAAAATGCTGGTGTTAAAAAACATAGTCATATCTTTTTTCTTTGATAAGTTCAGCTCCAGTAAAGTATTGTATTATTATTTTACATTATATTTTAATTTATTTTAACCCTTTTACTTTGTTTTATTTCTACATTTCAGTTCAGACTTTTTTAATTGGATTTTTATTCTTTGTTAAATTTTTTTCCTTTTATTGTCCTATTTTAGCTGATTTTATTATGCTCCTGATGTTACACTTTCTCATTTTACCATATTATTTATTTAACTTTTATTTTATATTGTTATATTGTATTATTTTATCTATGTATTTACACATTTACTTTTCTTACCTCGAGTATTTTTCGAGTATTTTTAACTATTATTTAATTTTCAGCCCCTGTGTTTCCTCATTTTTAATTCAAGATGGCGTTTCCTCAGTCGGGGGGTGGTCTCATCTTTTCTTTTTATGCAATTATGCTTTTTATTTCACTTATTGTTATTCAATTTTATCTTTTTTCCCATGTAAAGCACTTTGTATGACAAGGTTCTGTATAAAAAGTGCTATACAAATGAAGTTTGATTGATTGATTGAAGATGGAAAGATTTGATCAAGCTTTCTCAGTCTTCTGTGATTTCAGGAGTCTGGTTCGTCCAGAGAAGGTGTCTGCAGTAATTTCCTCAAAACCAAAAACAGTAGCAGTTTTCTTCTTTGACATTTCTAGCCTTGATTTGAAGAAGAGAGAGAGAGCATGGTTAGACTTTGTGAAGGGGCTGAGCGAGTATGGGCATCTGGCAAGAATCGAACCCAGGTCAGCCAACACATACATAGTTCTTACCACTCTGCCAAAGCCACCCCCTACCGTGAGATCTTATTTCAAAAACTGAGCCAAAGAGATGATGTGCAGCCTTTTAACTCTTGTGATGTTTAATAAATCTTACTTATTGTGTCATGTCATTGTGAAAAAACTGAAGAAAACTCCCAAAAAACTATCGTGTTTTGAAGAAAATGGAATCCTGTAAATCACACACACACAGGTTGGCGGCCTCATTCACGATTTATCTTTTATCCTGACAGAATAACGAGCTGACAATGCAAGCCGACCTGCAAAACACACTGATTTACACACACCATCAACACAGATTCAACTCTGATCTCTTTATTTTGAGATCCACATATGTAAAATACAGCCGTTCTCCCTCTGAGCAGGCCTCCATCCCATCCAAACGAACACTTCGGTCCCCCCCCCCCCTTTTTTTTTTCCATTTTAAAGTTGATGTGAAGTCTTGACCCCTCCAACGCCACATGCAGAGACAAATCCACAGTAGATCAAACATCTGCAGGACTGACTGACAGATCTCCTGCCAGTCCGGTCGTTTATTTTAGTATCAATCCCTCGGGCAGGACGAGTGTTCAGCGTGCAGCTGTTTGCGAGGATGTAAAACTTAAATTGTTCAAAAGTCAGTTCAAACTGTAATGTCGAACTTTTCTTCACTAGATGTAAAAATCACAGCTGAGTGAGATTTTGTTTCAACTTTGCTGAAAGTCTGTCTGCAACTCTGGCTGAAAAAGACGTTCTCAAGAAAAACAGTCTTACATCCTATGTTTGTTGAAAACCTTAGCTTATGATTCTGCTGGATTTACAAAAATCTAAGAAAATGACAGAGTGGTGAAGCTGGAAATGATAGAGAATTTTCCACGTGTGGAGTCTGCAAAACTTCCTCGCTGAGGAAATGATCTGCAGCAGATCCTTCCTTTCTCTGACTTTTAACAGTGATGAGAGCAATAAATGTGACCCCGCTGGCTACAAACACCAGCAGCTCGGTGCCAGTATCCATAAATGAGGCCGTAAACATAGCAGCAACCTGCAGCAAGGGTAACACATCAGAGTTATTTTATCAGCAACTATAAATCATGAGAAAGGAAATAAAGAGCACATGCGTGACACACCAATCACCAAGCAATCCTCACAAATGTTGATTAAAACAGATCAGAGCAGCAGATTTTAAAATTTAATCAGCTTGTTTGAAGCTTTTGCTTGATGAAACCTACAGATTTTTGAAGTCTTGCTTCTCTCAGATTGTCTCTCTTGCCCTTCATCAGTGTTTTATTACCAGTGTTATTGGCATGATATCCTTATCTGTAGATACTGTCATAAAAAGTTGGTAATTTGTATCAGATAATATACAAATTTACTGCTGATATTTATATATCAGCCAGGGGTGTAAGATAATATCAGTACTACACACAGATTGTGACATCTTATCGTGCAATACTGTATTGATATTTTAAAGCGTTAGTTTTATGAAACTAACTCTGCAGCCTGTGATAAGAAGGACCAGGTTTTAGCAGGTTCTTGACCATTATTTTTCTTTTATTCACACATCATTATTCAGAATTCTATACCAAATAGATTTAAGTCTTTCATCAGTGCTCTGGTTGAGTAATCTAACAGGCAGCACTTAGAAATTACAATGCAGATTTTTTTTCATATATTTCAGTTTAAATAAGAACCATATATAAGTCTCCTTTCACACATTAACTGAACTGAACGTTTTAAAGTTAATGATGATTTGGAGGTTGGAGTTAAGTGTGTGAGTTTTGTGATTAATTGCATCACAAAACTCAGTTTTTTTCTGGTTTTGGTCCAACAGCTTTGTCACTGTTAGCGTTTAACTTGGCAAGCTCCAGTTTCAGGCATACACAGCATTTACAACTCAGACCCCGGGTCATTTGATTGAGAGTAGATTCTCAAACAAGATGTGAGAAAGTGGCATTTTAAATTGGAAGTTGGAAAGCCGTGTTGTTCCATAAAAGCTTGATTATCTGTTTTTACTCTGGCCGATTCTGTTCAGAATTACGAAGGCTACATTTGTTATTAAGACTATCATAATGAAAAAAACATGGAGGCGTCATGTACTGTTTTACGCCACAAAGATGGTTTTTTTGGAGAGAGGAGGACACTGGGCAAGCAGGCCTCGGGCTGGAATCTGAGGAACGTGCCTGGTTTGCCTCTCAGTGAAAAATCACAAAAACTTTTAGTCAAGAGATCAAGTGTGATTCTTACTTAGCCTTAGCCTATCTTAGCCTATAAAAATGCATCATCAGTCTTCCACCTCTTCATTGCCCTTGTGAACTTTGCTACAGACTAAAACAATGCTTTGTCAGCCCTCATATATCCAATCCTCTTCTGGATCATACAGAGCTCACTGTATGATGACAGAATTAAAAAGGAACTGACCAAACCTAAAGTCTTTTTGTCTCTGTAATTTATTTATTTCAATGACACCACTTTTATGAACCGTGATATCTAAGAACACTGGCTGCCTCAGACTCTGTTATATTATTTTCCCAACATGGATCACCAGGACTAAAACACTTGATCACTTTCATCTGGGTCACAGGGCCAAGGAAAAACTTCTCCTGAGCAGAGCCAGGCTCATGTTTAACATTAATCTCCTTGACATTTCTCCGTTACCAACATTCTTTAACAGCAGGGCACACACAAACATTACACGTTGAATCATCACCTGTTAAATATGCTTCTGTAGGTGTGTACGGTGTTGTGGGACAGGGGGGAGGCTCACAGTCGTCCGAGACTTCTCTATTCTGTGCAGCGCGAAGAAAGTCTGTGACAAAGTCAAAGTACCGCGCCGTTTGCCACCTCTCTTTCCTGTAGTGGCACTCAAAGTCATACATGATGGGCTCCTGCACAAAACACACAACACACAAAGGTCAAGGGAGTTATACTCTCTTCAAGGAGATCAGGTCAATGATTAACTTTTTGTTTGAGCTCCAGGTCTCTAGAGGAAACAATGACACAGTTACAGTGTGTTTGTAACGCCAGTCAGGGTTAATATGCAGTAAAGGCTTTAAAAAGCAGTCAGAATAATCCTCACTTCTTTACATAATGTCACAAATTTTAAACTTAATAAATGGAGATTGTTGCAAATTCATCAAGCTGGGTCAAAAGTGTAAATAACTAATTCAAATAATTATATATTAGTTTCTATATTTCGGTTTAATTTTTTTAAATCAGCGTTGGATTAACAGCTCAAACCAACACTGTGACATTCAGAAATAAGTCTTTAAGCTGAAAGACTAAAGACTATACTTGATGAAGTGAAGTGAGTTGTCTTTAAACACATGATGTCCAGCATACTGGTGTGTCAGTCTGCATTTTGTAACCCAGAGGGTGTGCAATCTATACACAAAAACAAACTCAGAGCTCAAAAAGTTAGATTATATGGTGTGGAAATGCAAAAGTGGGTTCTAGGCACATTGAATTTTCATTTTGCTTCATGAAGTGGTATTTCATATCTTATACAAGGAGTTAATTTTGTATTTTATTGTCAAATGTTTTCATCAGAGCGGTTCAGGCATTTTACATTCACATGTAGTAAGTGAATAGTGAGGTAATTTCAATATGTTCTCTTTTTAAAAACAAAACAGAAGTGTAATACACAGTAAGCAACATAACCAATAACTGTAAACACCCTCTGGACTGGGAACACTGGGAGTAAACTGAAATTTAATAAGTAAATAATAGGAACAAAAATGATGTTTAATAAATTAAAAGTGGAATCAAAATTCCCTTGATCAATACTAGGATGAAATGAATCATGAAAGTAATTATGTCAGAAAGTTTTGCACATCCAGTTTGTTCATCGCGCTGCAAGGACTTACCAGAGACCCCAAGCTGAGCCGTAGTTCTTGGAGCATTTGGATGAATATGCTAATATCTTTTCTGTTGGATGAAATGTTTCCAAACTTATGTGCTAAATCTTGTAAACTCTCCTCCAAGTAGAAGACATTTAATTTTACCCAACACATCCCGCCCTGTGAGGAGAAAAAGAGCAAAGATATGGCAGAAAGTTAAAATATGACAAACAGAAACTAATGACTTTTACAGTTATGATAGTCGGTGTGAGGGAGCGGTACTGTAGAACTGAGGTCAGGCAAAGTTTAGAGAGGTGTGGAAAGAAAATATTCAATTTAATGGTTTATATCCTGATACCCGTGTGAGTAATGGTACAAAAATCTCATCAGTCAAGACAGCACAAGTGTCATCCAAGAGGCATTAAATGTGCAAATCTGCCTAATGTAACGCATACTGCAACAGTTGTTCAATTAAAATAATACGAGTTAAAAGACAACCAAAAAAGGGGGATGAATGACTTCATTTTGTCTAAGTATTTACTACTAAAGACAAAAAATATCTTACCTCTTCTTTTGAAACGTAATGTACAGGAATTCTATAATCTTTAGGAATATTTTGTCTCTGTAAGCAGAAGAAAAAAAAACAATTTATATGCACATAAATTACATTTTAGCCTCAACAAATAGATTTGAATGGGCAAGAATGTCGTCCTCACCAAAACTGAGAGTCTAAAGATGTCATCTGTCACTGGGTTGACGTCTAATTTACTTGAATGTACCCCAAACGTGATGAACAGCAGTAAATGGACACAAATGCGTATCCAAATCTGTGGATCAGAAGAAGAAACAGAGCATTATAAGTTTGGATTCGACATCACTTATACTTCGCACAAAAACTATTTTAAATGTGTACAGTGAATACAAAGAACAGCACAATCCAGTAGCAAAATGATGCTGAGTATTTTCCATCGTACAAAAAGGCAGTACCAGCCAGTGTTGGTATGCCTGTGATTCACGTAAGCCAGGCTACAAAATGAGTGTATAGAAGAGGTCAAATGTTTCATGAATGATTGTACAGACAAAAAATGTAGCACTGTTTGACAGCTTTGGGATATGAATGTAAGCAAACTTGGTGTTAGAAGGAGTAACACCTCTAGAAGTGTCAGAAAAACTGTGACTCTGAGGGATCCAGACATTACTATTATTAGTTGTATTTGCTTTGTCATCAGCCTGATTGCCTGAAAAGTTGTAATCCTGTTATTATTACTACTGCTGCTGTGTAGTCTACTACAACAGGCTTGTGCTGGTTGCTAGGTCAAATGTGTCCCTAC
Source organism: Scarus forsteni (assembly GCA_036419115.1). Taxonomy (NCBI): domain Eukaryota; kingdom Metazoa; phylum Chordata; class Actinopteri; order Labriformes; family Labridae; genus Scarus; species Scarus forsteni. Next base: position 5,474,363 of record JAZDUH010000459.1, read on the forward strand.
TCCAAGCAAACCGCTCCAGGAGTCAATTGGAATAATAGCTGAGAACACCTTTTGAGTTGGGCTTGGTGCAGTTGTTTACACTGAAACTGGGATCGACTGCTGTGGTTATATTCCTAAGAACCAAATGGGAACACCCACTTGTGCCAGAACAACAGTCACGCTACCTTAATTTCAAGAAGCAGAATTTCAGAATTTATGCCATGTGATTGTGCGCAAAGGCCTCAGTTCCCTCACTATAATACCTTCAAATGTGGAGGTGTTGAGTTTGAACCCACACGAACTCCCACCTCATCCTGATTTTCATTCCCTTGAATTTCTCTTGAAGACTTGGCCTCAAGTTTGACGAATTTCAGGAAAGGTGGAGCTCACGTTGGAGCTATGAGGATATGAGTAGATGTTTACCTTTGTGGTCCTATCTCTTGTTACTTGCCCTGATGGTCAAACTCTATCAAATAATGTGATGTTAAATTCCACAGAACGAACCAGGAAGGTTACTGAAATTTTCTGCACAACTTCCACTACTGTGAGTTCATTTGGAGGCCACATTAAAAATTCAGATCTCCATAGCATTAAGAAGATATCTCTGATATTTATTAGTTCATTATCTGTTTAAATTTCATATTAAAGCAAGGAATTGGCAGGCTGTAGCCATATGGCTTTTTCCCCACCATGACTCAACTTCCTATTTCTTTTTTTCACAAGGCAACCACTGAAATATAAAGAAACTAATTTGTCCAATTTTAAGTCTGAAAATCTTGCTTAATTTATGATAAGCCAAAAATGCACAGTTCTGCAACTAAATTTGAGATTTTCACTGCCTATAGTGAGGTAAAGTGTGACAAGACAAATTCTGCTGCTGTGGTGTTTTGAAAATGGGATGTGCTTTCTTAAGTTGTTATAATACTTGAATTTAAGGCCCTGTGGTGTTCTATTTTGCTTGAGTCATTGTCAGATATTCTCTGATAAAGACACATTATTCAATGCCTACTTTTTGCTGTCTATTTCTTGTAATAAGATATCCAGCTTGTTAAATGTAAAATAATAAGTAATCAATTTAAGAATTGTATTTTTCACTTGAAATGAGACAGGCACACTTGCTAAGATCTGAGTGTTTGCCTTGTAGAAAGTAACATTCATAACTTTAAAACCGTTACAAAGGGTGTAGTCACACTCGGCCCTGTCGTTTCGTGTTATGCACAATCACTCCACTGACCAGTTTCCTGCTGGCCTGCACTCTCACTTCTCCAGCTGCAACTGGGCCTGAGCATATGATGCTACAATCTTCAACAAATCTTTTGATTAATACACAGAATATGATCTTAAGAGAGCCAAGCAGCTCTAGACGAGTGCAGCTGTGCACATCAACAGGACTACACATTTACAACCAGCTTTCAACAACTTTAAAAAACAAACAATCCTGGGAACAACCCTGTAAACAAATTTAATGTTTTCATATGTTGTATAATGAGTCGGACAGCATGAGAAACACATGCAGGACAAAAAAAAACAAAATGCAAATGCACATTTGGTGATCATATTTTACCAATGAGAGCTGTCAACTCTATAACAACAGCTTAGTTTTCAAATGAATTCCAGATATGAAATCTGTCAAGACAATCGATTGTATTCAGAAAGTCCTCCATGAAGCAGCAGGTGTTCTGGCGGGTGGTTGAAGTTTTTATCTGCCATTGTTCCAGTTTCCTTCTTTAATTAAATCATCCCTTCTCCTGCGGTCCAAATATCTCTTGCTAAATAAGTTTTATACTTCCAGACTGCAACAACAGGCAGAAATTGTGATAATTAAAACAATAAGATCAGTTTCTTTAAGGGAGGAGTACAAAATCGAACAGTTTTGTCAACTCCTTGAATTGACAAAACCTCATTTTAAGATATAAATAAGTTACAAAGCTTATTGAGGAGAGTATATGCTAACAACGCTGCACTGGTGCACAAAGTTGGGTTTTGCAAAGGAAGCATGAATAAGGTCGTAAACACGGATGTCCTTTTCAACTCTGTTCATCTAAAGGTTTTTTCAATTACTGTGAAGTTTCTGTGTGGTCAAAAGTTGGCCCACATTTCTAACATCACAGCCACACTACTTCAAAAACTACTTTCACCTGTTTGCCATGTTTGATTTTTAGTGCTTTGTTATCATTTCTGCCTCCTGCCCCAAATGAGACAAAACTTGATAATCTGTGATAGGAACGGATAAGGGGGTTGTTAGGCAAAATGACTGATGATATCCATTTGTATAATACATATAAACTCCTGCAGGATGAATCCTCCTCATTTTCTCAAAAACAGCAAACAACCAAATTTGCCCAAAGTCCTGTTGGTTAATATTTTTCACAATCAATTTTTAACTCTTTGCTAAAGTGAAGATGATCGAGAGAAACATATTAGTGAGCCTTAAGAAACCTTGGGGTCGCATCATAAAATGTTCAGTGACAGCTCAGGAAAATGACAAATGGAGCAATAAATAAAACATTATTTTGATGTGTTCAAGGAAAAAAAAACATTTGGCAAAGAACTCTGAATAAAAAACAAAACAGTTTTTTAAACGTCACGTTTCTTTGTCTTCCTCAAGACTTAAAAATGGTTAAAACAGCTACCCAAAAAGAGGTCCAAATCACTTGATAAGATTATCTTTGATCATTTGATTTGAGGGTTGCACAGCAGGTAGTGCACATGCCTCATTACAAGAAGGTCACTGGTTTAATCCCTGTGTCAGTCAGAGCCTTTCTGTGTGGAGTTTGACATGTATTTTCAATTTAAGAAGGAATAAAATTACTAAGGAATTACTTAAGTTGAATTTTAAAAAGAAAGCACTCCATTTAAGATTGTCCAATCAAAGCTGAACCAAAAACTTCGACAAAAAAAAGGGTCTATATCGAAAAATGGGCTGAAAGCATTGTGACATCTTTAATTCTGCCATTCAGAGTTTGAATGCACAATATGACCTCAAAAATAAATGATCCAAACAGTAATCAATCAAAGCTTAATTAGTCATGTACACCCAAACTTAAGCCTGTCACAATGTTTTGGTGAGGTAAGCCGATCAGACTTGAGTAATAAATTTACAGCAGGGAGCTCATAGTGCATTTTGTGGATCAATTGTTGGGGATTTATGTAGAATTATTAATCCTTTTACAAGTAAATTAGTCACTGAGATCTTATTTCGTTGGTTGCAATCAAACATCAGTGCAGCTTAATGCTTCCTATCAAGAAAGAATTAATAGATTAGTGAATAAATGACTTCAAATAAAATCTGATGCTAAATCAAACACATGGATCCGTTCATACAGATCCCCGACGTGGCTTTGAATTGACTAACAACAGCTTCAACTGGTCAGACCTGAACGTTTCAGACCACCAGTGAGCTGCTGTCGGGCCTCTGGCTCTCGGCCGACTCTAAGCGCCGTGAGAAATGTAAACTTGAGATAAGCGACTGTCATGTTGGTACAGTCGGGGCTGTTGTGACTTGCAGGCAGTCGTTCTAAAACTATCAAATATGATCAAAGTTGTTTACAAAAGATGAAAAAAAAAAACAGCAACAAGACTTAGATGTGAACGTGAGCACATGTTTTTCTCATGCATCCACCTAAATTGATCCGGATGGTTTTAGTAAACAAACTGTCTTTGTCAAGCTTCCTGACGGCGCTTTTGAGAACCCTTAAACAGAGTATTTCATCAGGAGAAAAGTTGACATTATGAAGTTTGGCTGGTAGCAGTTCCTGACCTTTGCTCCATGGAACCTTCTCTGCCCCATTCACACTGACGTTTCAAGCTGACAAGTCGACCCCCCCATTTGCTCTGTCTCCAGAGGTCAGATGAAAGGGGCATACCTGTCAAGTTTGGGATTTGAAAATAAGGGAAATTTTCCAGCGCTCACTGCAAGCTGTCACACCAGCCCAAACAAGCTCTGGTACCTCTTATATTTTAAAAGGAAAGTAAATTCACTGTCCCATATTTTAGGATAGTCAAATGTCTTCTTCATTTTTTTGTTTGTTTGTTTTTTGCCAGGAATGCCTTCATCGCATCCAGCCATCTCTGTCCTTTCTTTTTCTTTTATTGTTCCTGCACTAACCTCAGGACAACTACCACCCAGGCTACTGCAGGTGGCAGCTCTTGTTAGGCTTTTTCTTTTTCTTTGGTTTTATTTTGGTTGGCATCCATCACTTTGGTGCACTACCACCCCATTCTCACAAGGCTAGTGACAGAGTTCAGTTTGGAGAGAGATATGTTTATTTTTTATTATTTTTATATCATTATAGATTTACAGGAGAATGCTAGTATGGAAGGATTGCAGGAAAGAGGGGGTAAACTATTGTAGTAGCACTGCACGTGTGTGTGTCTGCCTTTTTGTGTATTGGAGACATCTTCTTGGGCTTCTGGGCTTGTCAAAAGCCAAGTAATGTGAATGCCTTCAAGTGCAATGATGACCAGGCTTTGTTGCAGCATTTTTCATGTAGATGCACTGTGAAAAAGGCTGAGGGTAGGTGAACCCACCCCCATGAACAAGTAAACAGCTGCAATGAGTTCAGTTCATCCACGCTTCTCAACTAGTGGGTTGGGACCATAAAGCTGGTTGAAAGTCAGCTTGGATCGCCTGTGTTTCCTGAAGTGCACTGCAATAAGCAATCCTTTGCTTGTGAACCCGTTTTAAACTTCTTGGGATATTCATCAAACTTTGGACCAATGTTCATCTGTTTAACAGTGAGCTTTTCAGATTATTTGATATTCACAGCACATTGTGAAGGGTTTCCAAACAACTTGGAAAATATGATAACACTATAACTAGGACTTTGTTACAACATTTGTGAGATCATAGGTCAAAAGTTGAAGTCAGAACAACATGGTCATCCTTTGTCAACTAAACATGTGAAGAAGGCAGTCAGGGATTTTCACACAGACTGTTCAAAGAATCAAAGAAGCCATTTGGAACATTGTGGAAGTTCTGTAGTGGATGCTACCATCTCCATCTTTAGAACTTTAGCTCAACATACTTACAATCATCGAGGCCAGGTTGAGGCCGAATTCAAGGCAAATAGCAACTCTGGCAGCAAAGTCAATCATGTCCCTTTCTCAATACCAAAAATATTTAACAAAGCAATAATGTGAATAACATTTGGAGGCTCAGAACAGGCAGAGAAGGTTCAGCATCTTTGGCTCTCTCATGTGGTCAATGGTATCTGAAAAATAATTCTGTGTTGTGATTTTGTTGTGTAGTAAACTGAATTTGGTTTTTGTGTTGCTGTCTCAATCACACTGGTACTAGATGTCACTAGCAGTCATTTGCCCTCGCTCCTCATCAATTCTTCACACTTTTCTGAACCTTATCAACATATTTGTAGATATGCCTGCATTTTCTGATAGGTGAAAAGAAAATACATAAAATCAGGTGTTGAGGGCTTCCTGGTTTTCTCCCTACAACATGAATTTGTCTTGAAAGAAATTTAGAAAATAAAATAATACATCACTAAACAAGTTATCTTTTGATATTTTAGTCTTTTTGAACAACCAGTTGAGCACTTTGAGGTCAAACAGACCATTCTCTATCTAAAGGTTGAAGTTTCTGTGTATCCTTCGTATCTTTAAATACATCCATTTGCTTTCATTCATGTTTAAACTTTACAAACACAAAACAACAATAGGAATGATCTAAGATTAAGTGTCTTGCCCAAGGACACATTATCATGAGACAGCTGGAGTTGGACTCAAACCTTCAACCTGGTTGAAACTGGAGCAACTCATCAAACTGAGTCCCAAATGCCTAAAAATCTAAAAGTCAATATGATTTTTTTTGTCTGTAATTTTTACTTTGCTCTTACTAATAGCCAGATGAAGCCAGAAGAAATAAAGAATATTATTTAAAAGTGAAAAAAATCATACTGACACGAACAATACCGGGTTGACCTGTTACTGTTAGAAATGCAGAAGTTTCTCTAAAAACTTGAAGCACTGCCTGCCTCTTCATCCCTCTGAAACATCTAATGCAAAGATGGCACACAATGCCTTTTGGTGACAAACACTAACTAGGCTTGCACAATATAAAAAACCCACTAAATATCAATATGTGTAAAAAATATTGGACTAATAAAATGAATTATGACACAGAGCACATACGCCATAATTTACAGAGTACTTGCCTCTGCTGTTCCCTTGTTTAACACAACACTTACAGCTGTAACATGCTCTGAAATATAAAGAAATTAAAGACTCATTTTCTTGCACAAATAACTTTAGTTGTACCTCGAAGCCAGCTCTGGCTTTTATTGTACCTGCGATATTTCCTTGATGACATTCAAGAGGTTTTTAATTATTAAATTCAGACTTGTATGTGTTTATTGCAAAGGCTCTTGTCCCAGTAACAAAACTGTGATTAATCACACCGCCTCAACTGTAAGCATACTTTAGTTTGTTTAGCAAGGAAGCTAATCAAGGCATCTCTGAGAGTCATTTTGGGAATGAGGAAACTTGGTGTATTAAGTTTTCCCATGATTTAAAACCTTTGATAGAACTGGAGCTGCATTGTCTTTGTGTTCATTCACAGTTTCCATTTATTTGACTAACCTCTCACCTCTTTTATTTGCTAATCTGACCGCATTATGCAATAGACAAACAATTCTCCTCTTAACAGAGATTAGCTGGGTCCTAGCCCAACCCAAAGCAATCCACAGACTTGAAAGTGAGCCTCCACTTTTGTGAATAAAGCTTGAAGTGTTGCACACAAAGTGCCCAGTGAGAGGGATAAAAAGATCACAGTGAGCTGAGCCACGTCTAATCTCTGGGCACTGTAACCTGTGCAACAGGACTGGGCTCTATAGTTTATATAAGCAACGGCTGGATGTGCCATGCTCGCTCTTCTATGACAACAATCATACGCATTCATACCTCAGCCGCCTACATCTGTGAGAAACACTTTCTTAGAGATTTAGGTCTATCATTTGAAAATCTCTGAGGCAGGAGTCCCACACCCACGGCCCTGCTGTTGTTTTTATATTTGTTAAACAAGAGCCACAACAGGAAGGGAATGAAACAAAGATCCATCAGCAGCAGGAAAGGCCTAGGGAAAGGCGTCCATGTAAAGGGCAGATCGGATGTTATTCAATTACTTAAACAGACCCATATCTTATCCTCTTTACTTAGCAGGCAGGGAGATAGAAAAGCAATGTTGCGGAGAAGGAAGAGAGAAGGTCAAATGTGTACGCGAACATGTAATTAATCAAAATTACAACGACCTCTGAGTGTCAGGAACAACATTTAGACACGAAAAATGAAACCAGAGACCCTGCAGCACATCAGGTCACATTTTGAGAATCAGGCATTTTTAAAGTTGCTGGAAAAACCTTGATAGTTTCCTTTATTCGCATCAACTGTTTGCAAGTGAGCCAGTTTAAAGAGTTGAAGGCTCTCTTCTCTTTTCCCCTTTGCCATCGACAGTTCTTCATTGCAGTGCTACAAAAGCAAGACTTCGAGGCAGCACTACAAAAAAACAAACCTGACATGCATGCTTAACTCATATCTGTTTACAAGGTCACCAAAAGATTTTTTTTGGCCTCTTTCACGCTTCACACGTGTGCTCCAAACCAAACATAATAGTGTTTGATTTGCTGTGGTATGAAAAAGTACACAAACTTAAGTGCAAACCAAAGAACTTCACCCTGGTCCGTTTGAACATGGGGTCCTGGGTTCACTTCCCACCAAACCAGGAAGAAGAGAAGGCCAACCAGCCCAAAAAAGGCAGCAAACTGATTTGTGGCTTAAATCTAGGCAATCATCACCACAGTAGGCAAGCTACCGTAGCATTCATCTAACATGTGCATGGCTAGTAACCCTATCCTCCGGTTTTAACATGTAAATGTCTTTGTGGAATATGTTTACACGTAGCTACAGTTATAATACAGGTGCCATCAGGTGCAGCCAAAATGCAACTTTATCTTTGTTTTATGCTTCAGTATACTTCTGAACTGCTTCCAGCCCATCAACGTCATTCCTCAAAGCCTGGTTGTGTATTTCGGGGGCCATAATGCAACACTGGCTGGATGGCAGAAGCAACGTCCACAACAACAGCCCCAACAAGAGGAGGACGGCTTGTTACGTACTGTCGACAGGCTCTAGTTTGCCTGAGATGTGAAAGAAAAGCAAACCAAGTCTATATCATCCCTGAGCTGCACTTTATATTTGGAGGTGATCCAAATAATCCTAAATTATTTCAACTGTGAGTTTGTTGCAGCTTTTTGAGTGACTGTCGGTTTTGCAGTTTTCATTACCTCCGCCAAGGAGGTTATGTTTTCGGGAGAGTTTGTTTGTCTGTCCGTTCGTCTGTCTGTCCGTTTGTCTGTGAACAAAATAACTCAAAAAGTTATGGATGGATTTTGATGAAATTTTCAGGAAATATTCAGCATGAGAAAAGGAAGAACTGATTTGATTTTGGTGTTGATCTGGATCAGCGTCTGGCTGCCATGGTGAAAAATGTGATTTCTGTGAATAACTACTGAACTAAATCGGATATCATTATGAATCCAATTGCTAATGGTATGTTTTCATGGTCAAGGAATCTAAATATTTTGATGAAATAAAAGTAGGACTAATATTTATTGTGAAAATGACAATACAGCTAAGGACTGTGGCGCTGGCGGAGGTCTGTGCTCCCCGAGTGCTTTTTTAGTTATTTAAGCAATCCTTTTTAAATTTTAGAAAGTGTTATTCTGATAGCAACAGCTTTATGGTGAATGAAACTCTCTGCCATTCCCATGAGATGTCGTAGGCCAGTCTAAGCACTTGATTTAATTCTCAGAAACTAGTCACCCAGTTAGTTTTTTTGACATTAGCCATTGAAATTCAAAGTATATATATATTTTTAGATCAATGAAGCAGCACTGGTCAAAATATAAAGATACTTCTGAACCACGTTCATATCAAATGATGCTTTGTTTAAGATTGACACAAAATTATAAGTTATAAAACAAAGAACAACAAGTAAGGACATTTATGATAAGTGACAACTGTAGGACTGGCTTTTTTTTTTTTTTTTTTAAAAAGGGGAATAACCAGGATTTAAAGCCAAGAAGCTTTGTCACAGCAAATAGCTAATCCACCAAACACTGATTTCCTTTCTTTCCGTGCTATGCTAAGTAAATATCAATTTAGACATTGTGTCAGTTTGACCAAAAGGATGTCAAGAAGATGTGAACTCAGTTTTTTACAGTCTGTGAAGAGGCATAAAAATGTTTGTTGTTGTTTCATGTTTTCACCAAGGTAAAGAATCTACATTTCAACCAAACTGGCTCCAAAAATAACAGAGTAACCTGTCATACTGAGGCCAAATAAATCTCATCAGCTCCATACGAGTGTTTTTGTGCAGACATTTGAAAATTTCACTTTCTGTTTTACATGCATGCACCAAATAGTGCAATAAGCTTAAATTAATGTAGGATTTAAATCTAATAATATATTTCCCTGGATGCATTTCTGTTCCTACTGTAAATTACTTATCTTCTGATTGGGTTTATTCTTAATGTAATTGCCACACACAATAAAAAGTGTGAACTTTATGTCAGAAAAGTTGTGTTTGCCTTTAACAAAGCTGCAGTAAAACCCCAGCAAACTCAGTGATGTGTATAGTTGGCTTCCTTAAATCATCTTGGACGAATGAGTCACTTTTAAGACTTTCTCTGAAGATGTAACTAGGACATTGTAAAATCTGGACAAGAAAAGTCTGCTCCAAAAATAGAGCCAAAACAGTGGCTCCTTTCTGAGCTGAGACAGACAACGTACAGCTCAGACAGGACTCAAAAACAAACTTCTTTTTTCAATTACACAACAGATTATTCAATCTGGTGCCACAATATTTTTTCAAATCGAGTTAGAGTTACGTGCTCTGAGTGAGTTGTATAATCCTTGAGTTATAGTTTCTGTTATTCAGTTGTGTTTTATTTTTATTTAATAGCATTAATTATTTCTGTGATACTGCCCCTATTTTCTGATTAACATAGTTTCACATTTGAAAGGTTAATAACTTTTAAGTTATATGGCATGAATTGAAAGTAAGTAATTTTAACACCAACAAAAGAGGTTTAATGTACTATTGTGTTTTCAAACATTGTCTGCCATTGATCATTTTAAACAATCAGGGGGATAACTCTGCATGTGCTGCAGATTCATAGAACTATTATGCCTAATTTTTCTTAAGCTAACGAATAAAGATGAGGACAATATTATGCGTATGAGGCAAGAGGGACAAAAAAAAAAATGCAAAATAAGTCAGGTAAGACTTGCAGCAGACACTCAAAGAAGACGGGCATCAGTGTCTTTGTTGTTTGTTTTAAATCTTAACCGTGGGAAAATTACAGTTGTTTCTCGTGACTTCATCTAATTTATTTGGTTATTTAAGAATTGTATAACAGAATCTTACATGACAGTGATCTAATTTTAGACATTTTTCAAAGCTTAAATGGTTTGTTATCAAGAGAAAAAACACAAATTAGTCCGGATCTTGAGAAAATCATGATGTCCATCACACTACAGTCCTTGAGTGTTTGTTCTGAAAGCATTGTTTCACAATTCCGTCTCATTGTTTGTCAAATTGCCTGTTGCTGTTAAACATCCGTGGTCATCTAGTCATTTGACTTTGTGTTTTTCCTTCTAATATCGCTGCATTTAACATTTACATTTTCCGGTGTTCTGATGCAGAGCTGTGAGTGAACATGGAAACACAGCAGTGAGTGAGTAGAGGTGAAATAAGAGAAACAGGAAGGAGCCGACACAGTGTGCTTTTGTAACACAAAACAAGAAGGAGAAAAGAGATTTTTGTCCATGAGTCTGCAGATGTAGGAGGTGATATGCTCATGTATTTCTAATGAATGCTATATAATGGTCATGATCCAATGTTCATAAACTTTCTAGTGTTCATATACAGCATACCCCTGATACTAGGGCTGGAAATATATTGATTAAATTGAGTCATTCAAATTATTTTCTGCAGAAAATTAAAAAATTAAAAATTGAGTTTTTCTTTCATTCACTTACTTGTAAGTAGTTGCAAAGTTTGAAAAAAAAAATACTGAAACTTTACAGTTTTCATGATGGCGGCCCTGTCAGGTTTAGCACAAGCACTTTTATAGGCTTGAATTAACTTTTTAAAATTAGATTAAATATTGATAAGAGAGAAACATGTTAACCAGCTGTGAAAATCCCTCAGCTTTCAGTGTTTATGTAGGCAAACCTGCCTGTGTTAGGACTACATAATCAACATTTGAGGACACAAACTTTAATTTTAAGAGGGAAATTCTGATTGGTTTAGGAATATATTTTACAACATAAAGGCAGAACTTGATTCATGTCATTTTTGTGTCACTTGGAGTTTTTTTTTTTGCTTTGAGGGAAAAAAAAATGCTTAAAATCGTAAATCAAGTTTTGTGGGGGAAAAAAAAACAGAGATTTTATTTTTAGGCCATATCGCCCAGCCCTACCTGACAGTACTGTATTCTCACTCTCTAAGATGCTCTATTGGAGCTCCAACCTCCTAAAGCCTTCCTTCCTCACACTGGTAAGGTCCACTATGATTGGTTTACACATAAGCTCTGTGGTAATGGATTGGTTTAGGGCTGCATGGTGCCTCATTGTCAAGAACTCTGCATTCATTGTAATGAAAATAATGTGCAATTGATTTGCCAACATGAAAATGAACTTAAACTGTGAAATAATGGTATGATGTAACACTGGTAGGTCTTTTTGGTTGGGCTAGGGGAACGAGACTTTTAAGGCAGCTGCTGATGCCATAAAGAGGGGGGAACAGAGACGTTCAAATGTCATGGACTTCTTTTCTTGCTGTAAGACACAAAGAAGACAGAAAAGATCCTATGAAACTCAAAGAAGTATGATGTGAGATTTTTAATTTTCCCACAGCTGCGTGGCTGTTGAGCTCCGGTGTGTCTTGTATATTTCACTACTGATGTGGTCATGAAACGTAGTAATAAGGAACATAAATATTAGACATAGCTCAAGCTTTAACCGTGTTCACACCAACACAAAGCCGGTCTGAGGTAACATTAAAAATTAAAGGCCAGGTAATTAATCTAATTATTAAGTCCAAACAACAAGATTTTTGTTCTTGTCATTTGATGAGGAAAATCTTAACTGACAAATAAGGTTTTTGGCCTGAAAACAGGAGGTCGTGGTTTGCCTCTAAGTGGATCTGTTATTGGCTGTACCCTGCCTCTTACCCAATGACTGCTGGGATAGGATCCAGGCTCGCATAGCACCAAAAGGGACAACAGTATCAATAAATAAAGGTTGGAGTGGCCTCATTATCATTAGAGAATGGGGTGAAATAGATGTATGGATGTATTATTGTTTAGGATTTTTAAACACTTATTATTATTTGGACTGAGTAATATATCAACACAAACTTAATTTGTAACCTAACTCCCCTGTTGATCCTCAGCTGTACTTTACCTCTTACTTCATTCTTTTAATAATTAACTCACTCACAGAAAGGGCACAGGAATATTGCCCTGGTTTTGATCTCTGTGATCTCCTGTTAGCCGGCCTGCCTCTCCTCTGCTGCAGCCGCTCACTGTGCTATATCAGAGCAAATTATGTTGGAAAGCCTGTGACTAATGCACAGAAGCCTTGGGCAAAATCTGGATCCATGTGGTCTCAACATGTGCCGCGATATCTTCAGATGTGTATCTACTATCTGGCCTGAATTTTATGTCTTAATTCAGCAGTAGCATAGTTTAAATTCTGATTTAAGCTGCGGCAGAGAAGGAGTGGCTGGCTGTTTACATTGATTGCATAGCTTGAAAAACACTTTCACTGAATCTGCTTTCAATGAATGAAAATTTCCTTCAACACCTCCTCTGACACAACCCTGTAAGGTTTGTTTAAACGGTGACTCACTAGGTGGTGGCCGCTAATGCCTTCATGTCAAACACTGTGCTCACTGTCATTCGTCTTTTTTAACCCTCATGGTCATCCCAGTGGGGCTTTCTGTGAGAACACGAAGAGGCCAAATAAACACAGCAGCACACACAGCAGGGTGAGAAGTGTCGGCTGGAAGCGGTGATGCCTGCTGGCTGCCATGTCCCTCGCTCTTTATTAGACGGATTTACAGGTCATTAAAAACACGCCTGCTGATGTTTAATAGCAGGCTTTCACTATGTTGGTGTAAATCTCACTGGAGCTCTGAGTGCTGACAAGAAGCCTCTCTAAAACTCTTATCAGTAGATTTCACTGCAATTGAGGGACCATGGGGGACATCACAAGGAATTATTTTCATGAACATTTGACTCTGATTGGACATATCTGCATTTAGATCTCTGTGCTCCCCAGTTTTCTGTCATTTGATATCACAAGAGGAAAAACTGTTCTGCAGATTGCTTTAGCAGCTCAACTGTTTTTGCTGAAACTTAATGCAAATACTTAACCTTTTCATGCATGGTGTCTGCTAAAGTAGACAGACATTTTGAATAAATTCATACCCTTTAGGTTGCAGTACAATGTCCAACTACCAGGTGGTAAACTCCTAAACACTTTTCTTAAGATTCATAAAAATATTATCTTCTCACATTTTTACCATATTGAGATATTTCATCATAAATCCAAAAAAGCCAGCAAAGGACACAATGGACATTAGGCCTGTATTCAGATTTCACATACTTTTATATTTTTTAGTTTAAATTTTGATTTAATTCACAAGAGAATAGTTTGACTAATTGGCAATAGATTAATCCTCTTTTTTATTCACTCTTAATTAATGTTTGTCAGAGACATTTGTTTGTGGATCTATAAGTTGCACTCAATTACTTTTTATACCACTGATGCATAACTCCCTCAAAACATAACATTTTTATTTTTATGATTTAGTAATTCATGCATTACAGGGTTAAAGCATTTCCCTTTTGACCAAGCAAATTTAATTTGTTTTTAATCCTTATTTGAAATCAAGGACAGTTTTTACATTCAGGGTCCTGCCATGAACTGACACACAGAATGTTTCGCTGTGTAGCGCAGATGTCTTTCTTATTTTCCTCCTGACTCAGCTGATATATTTCAGTGAATCTGCACAAAGCTGGCATGATCCTATTCTCATGACACAAAATGAATACTATAAAACCTTACAGTAAACACTAAAACACCAGCTGAGTGTGATCTCGCTTTTTTCAAGGCATCAGATCTGACACTATGACCAGTTTGAGTGTTGTTATACCCTCAACACGCCTGTAAATTCAAGACACATAATTCACGATCCTTGTGCTCGGCCCCAGGCTTGATCTAAATCAGAGGTTTCCAAATCTTTCAACCCACGACCTCAAAATACCTGAGCTATCAGCTGGAGACCCCCTCTGTCCCTTGAGGTGGCTAAAGCACAAAATGATTTATTATTCCAAGGAATTTTACAAGCATAATTTACTTTTTCCCCAAAAAATCACTTGATGACTTTTTTGAATGTAAACTAGAGTTCTGCTTTCTTTGTGTTCACAATAACGGGTAAAATATGCCTTTTGATAACGTTTGAATTTTTCTAAGCTTTATGTTAGACATCTTTTGACCCTCTTCGGTTCAGTACAAAACTCTCTGAGTGTCTCGGCCTGAGCTTTAAGGAACCACTGAGTGTAGATATCAAAATACAGAGAAACCTTTCACTGGCTGTTGTGGACCAGGTGCTTGTTGACAACAAGCTTCATGCCATCATAACAGAGACCTTGGACCTTTTCAATTAAAATGAAAATTTACATTTTTATTCTGTTGTCTCTGTTGCGCACAACTCCATGTCCTAACTGAAAGCAATACGAACAAGCATCGCCACTGAAATAAGGCTGGATATTTTTGGATCATAGCGTGTCCTAGCTATCTGTTGGCAATGCTGTGCAAAGCTGCAGTGTTTCTGCCCTCTCCGTTTGTCCCTCAGTCACAGGCATTGGCAGAGACGAGGAGCAAGGAAAAAAGGATTTTGGCAAAGTTGCAAGAGGGTTTGCTTTGATTTTTTTCAATCAGCAAAGCTAGTTTATAACCTGTCAGGAGGTTATGTGGTTTTGTTAGCTAGCTAGTTAGTTGGTTAGTTAGTTGGCTATTTACTTATTTAGTTAGTTACTTAGTATTTGTTTGTTTGTTTGTTTCTCTGTTAGCAACATAACTCAAAAAGTTATGGACGGATTTCAATGAAATTTCAGGAAATATTCGGATTGGGACAAGGAACAAACGATTAGATTTTGGGAGTGATCCGGATCACCGTCTGGATTCGCCACGACGACAACTGCAACTTTCGTGAATAACTACTGAACCAAAATAGATATCAGAATGAATCCAATTGCTAATGGTATGTTTTCATGGTCAAGGTATCTAAATATTTAAATGAAACAAAGGTAGGGCTAATATTTACGGTGAAAATGACAATGTGAGTGAGGACTGTGGCGCTGGTGGAACTCTTCACTCTCTGAGTGCTTTTCTAGTTCTTCTGAGATGGTTGTTCACGAGGAGAAATATAGGGCATGATATAACGTTTCTATCGGGTGCAGTGTGGGCAGCAGGTGCGCTGTGCTGTGTGCTGGTACACGACATACCATCTGATGCTTGTACTCAGTTTGGAAAACAAAACTTATAGATTTATAACCTGTTTTAAATGCTGACAACCCTAAATGTATGCTTTAAGACTCTCTACCCACTTTCAGTCTTGAGGGTACAAAGAGTACAGTACAGTACAAGTGTGAGAGAAGCCATTGTTGAAAGAGTTCTGAAAAATATGAACCGGGCTGAAATCGTATTGAAAACATACTGAGCCTTGACTCATACATACCGAACAACTTACAGATCTCTGGACATCTGAATTGAGAAATCTCTTTTAATTTCACACAAGCTACCAGGTTCTCATTATTATTTGACACAGAATCTTCTGCCGACTCACCGCCTCCTTGTAAACTTTAGTCAGCCCCAGTATTGATCGGTCTAGACTGCTTCTTTTGGACTTCTGACAAACTTTCTCCCAACATGTAAACATGTTTATCATCTGTAGTCATGTTGATTATTGTAATGTTTGCTTCTCTTCAGTGAGTCTTCACACTACTGCTGATGCTTACCTAAGGTTAAAGGTTACATCTGACTGAACGTGCAGCAAATTCTAGCAGTGTGGTGGTAACATGCAGAGCCAATGGAAGCACTGAAGTCAATGTTAACTCTGGACACAAAAAAGAGCCAAGGCAAACACTTAAATGTTTTCATGAACCTCTTTAGACAGAATGAAGGGGTGAGAAAAGGATGGAAAACAGCTGCTTAGCTTTTAGACAGTCAGATACTCTGACTTGGTTTGTTTGCTGTATTTAACAACAGATTAAACTGACTGTTTTAAAATTAACGCCAGCAGACAAGATCGAGTGATTCAGAGGGGTCAAAAAGTCTTTTAAATGCAGCACAGCCAAACTCTGAAAGGCCATGTGGAAGCTTTTACTGTGCAGCAGCTGTAGCTACGGGCTAAGTGCAGGCTTAGTCACAGTTTAAATGCTGTCATTGGATTATATTCAGATATTACGGGGGCATTAACATGAAACAGCCCAACAAAGAGATAGTGGGGGTAGCGTTATAAAGAGCTGTAGCCAGTAGATTATCAGTCAAGGAAAGGTAAGCATGCATCACGCTATCGGTGACTTATTTGTTGTGTAATATTACTGCTGGATTATGAACCTCTGAAATCAAAGTGATGTTAAAGGCTCTAAGTCATGATGATGAAATGTAGGCTGTGCAGTTATGTGCATAATTGTCAGTACATTAATATCAGATGTTCATCCTGTTATACATCTCTTCATCCATCCATTTATCCATCTATTTATTTTATCCATCCATCTCTACAGTCCATATGTCCCAGTCTTGAATCCCATTTATCAATCATCATCTATACTGCTGCCTTTATTTAGGGCTGGAGCCCATCTCATCTCTTTGGCGCATTATTGATGAAAATGTATCCACTGGATGCCACCTTTACTTCAATAAAGAAGTACAAGTCAAGGTTTGTTTCATGGATTCAGAGGGGACGATGATTAATGCTAACACATCCAGGAAATCCAGGGTCACCAGTCAACTTATTAGCATGTTTCAGTGAGTAGGAAGAAGCCAAAATACAAGATAAAATCTGAGTTCCACACTTCATCTGTGAAACTCATGAGGAAGAATCTCAACCTGAAATCTTGTTGCTGTGAGGTGACAACACCAAACACCATTCAACCATACAGCTTTCCTCACAGCCTTGTGGAGGAATGAGTTTATGAGGAAGAAGAGCTACTAAAGGGGGAATTTGTGCTCATTTTTCTGCAGATAAATGAAAAAGAAATCCAAAATGATTAAATCAGAATGAAACATTTCCTGGTGCATCTTGATTTGTCAGCAGTCATGTTTGACCTAAAAGGTATTATGTTCGTATGAGTGACATTTGTACATTTTTATAGACTAGTGGCTTTCAACTCTTGATTTTATATCAGAGTGTTAATACTTTTATACCAAGGGCCATGTACAACATACCCTACAAAAGCTCAGTGAGCACAAACTCCGCCAAGGCATTTCCAACTTTGTACAGCAAGTTTTTTGTGAAAAATGTGGAAAACTGCCCTATTTTGCACTGTTAACAAATCCATAGAAAAAATCCCCGGATCACGACCAGAATCAGATCCCTTCTTTCTTATGCCATGGCTAATCTTCCCTGAAAATTGTACTAAATTTTGTGTGGAGCTTTTTGAGATATCCTGTTAACAAATCACAAATGCCACCAAAAGCATCACCTCCTTCTAGAAGATACTTAAAAAAAAGTTGGGCCACATTGATTTACCTGCCTTATTATTAATAAAGCCCATGAAACTTATCCAATATAGTGTATAATAGGCATGGCAATTGATTATGCTTGTGGAAAATACATCAGAGCCTTCTTAATGGCTAGGAAAAGCAAATCGCCAATCAGTGTTAAAAGTTTTGGTTAAAGTGGCGAACAGGGAGCCGTGAACGACACTGTCTGGATCAGCCTCTGCTTGGGGACAAGAGCAACACTGTGCATTGGAGCACGATGGCACTGATGGCTCATCTTCACATTCAGACCCAAGACAAGAGCAAACTGCATGAAGCTGTAAAACTTTTTCATTGTAATCCCTTGTTATTCTTTGTAAATCAGACCATAAGATGGAGCACATATCAGCAAATGAGCATGAGCTGTGCTGCTATCAAATGCCGTTATTCATTTGCTCTTAATTATTCCAAGTACTTTGCTACAAGGTGAGTCAAATTTATTTGTAGAATTTGCTGAGGGCCAAAAAAAGAAGAGAGCAGGCTGTAGTTGACCCCCGGCCACAGTTTTCACACCCAGCTTTGTGGGAGTTCTTTCAGTCTGGATCGTGTTTGTTAGCGATGCCTGGATAGTAGACATAAACGTTAAGATGATACAGATGTGGGTTCCAGTGTTTTTTTGAATATGGTAAGTATGCATTTGAGTTAGTATTTTCCTTCATGTTTGATTCAAAAGGGCAACTCCTTCTACCTAACAGCATTTCCCTTTCTCTGAATAAACAGTTAGCTGTGATAGATCATGGCAATAAAGGTCACACAATAGTTAAATGCCTGTAAGTGATAATTGTTATATGTTGTGCCAATAGATTGTGTTTTTGAGAAGGGCTGGTATTTGTCAAACCAGAGTTCAACCCATAGAGTGATCTGACAGTGGATGAAGACAGAAATAGGAGAGTGGACAATGAAATGCAAGAAAGGAGCCACAATCTGTACTTCAACTCTGTCCAGTCAGACGTACGTAGCTACAAGGCTATCTTCACCCCACAGTTTTATAACCTTATACTTTGTACTTAACTCAGCAGGTGATTAAAAAAGTAAACAAACTATTGTTCTTTATCAGCAGCTTTTTTAAATCACAGTCCGTCCCTTAATACTGTTAGCTGACACTTTGGCAGAATAAAAACAGAATTCTTCTCTTATCGTGACTCTGTTGTTTCAACAGCCTAACAGAAGACAAACATATCAGCTGAATGTTTCCCATGCAAAAACAACCTCTCTTGTTGGTACATGTTCCACAAACATGCAAATGCTCCCTCCCAACAACACAGCTCAGGCCAAACGTATTAATTAGAAACAAGTCTGTGGTGAGAGTTACCAGATCAAATCAGGCAGTGTTGTTTGTCAAACGTTCTTTTAGTCAATGTCCTTATCACAGTGAATAATAAAGTCAACCACAGGCTGGCTAGGTCTCCATTTTATCTGGAACACTGACGACAACTGTTTTTGTGTCCATAAGAGGCCACTTAGCCTCTTTCAACACCCTCCCCTACCAGGAGTGACCGTGTACTAATATTATTTCTTTATTCAGCAGAGTCTCTTATATCTAAAACTACTGGAAAACTCAGTGATTTGATTCACTTTAACTCAAGTTTGATAGATTTGATTCTTTTAAAAACTTTGCCTTTGGAAGAGCAAAATCTACAACAAAGTGAAAACAACTGAATCTAATCTTTAAAAACATTTAAGAATTGTTTCATTAGAATGATGCTGCTGAAGTTGGTCTGCAGAACACTGTTCTGCACAAAAGCTTGATCTAAATGTGCTAACTCTAATCTGCAGGCTTCACATTCAGGATACACAAAAGAACCACAACAAAGTTCAGCTATATTCATAACACAAGACATTCACAGTTATTGTGCCTGGAAACAGCATACTTTGAATTGGTACTGAAATTATTAATTGTTTTATGTATTTATAGTTGTTCTTGATATGTTTTTTTTGTTTATCCCCATCCAAAACCTTTAAAAGCCTCCTGTTAACTGGTGTTAAAATTAGCATTCTGCTACAAAGAATTAATTCAATTCAATGTTATGCACCATATCAACTCAGGTCTCAAAAAATTAAACTGTTCAATTTAATGTTTTATTTATTGTATTGCACTGTTTATATAAAGGTAAAAAATATCATTGAGACTGGATATGTTAGTGTTTTTCTGTGCACTTGATGCACCAAAAAAATATCTTTGAATTCAAGCAGTTTGCTTCATTCATTGTCGAGCAAATTCACTTACCCACTCAGATGTAAGAACTGTTATGTACATTGAACTGTGCAGCTGATATCGCTATCTTACCAACAGCTTCGAAAGTATTTCCTTTAGAAATAAATTATTGTTGTAGCTCACAGACACTCACTCTCAGTCTTTGGTCTCAGCTCTCTCTGTTTGAGACGCCAACTTTCCTGCTTATGATGCCAAGCAGCAGCCATGATTGACTGCCGAGAACGCCGTGATCAAAACGTGAACGCAAATGTTTCTACAATCATGCCAGACTATGAAGCAGCTTGAATTCAAACCTTGTTTTTGTATACTGAATGCAGAAGGAGAAAAAATCAGTTACCCTTTTCGAACTGGGTAACATGTATCTCTCCCTTTTAAAAACAGAAAAGTATTTATTTTTTTCAGAATAGATAAACATTGCAACTCTAACAGTTTAATGATTTACGACTTGGGTGACATCCGTGGTACACTCTACTGTTTCGCAAGGGATAGCGTGAGTCAGTAGTGATACCAACTTTTTTCTTAAGAACCACCCTCAGTAAATCTGAGAAGGGTGAGCCCTCCCCACCCATGAGGAAGAAAGCCCAACAGTGCTGTCAAAGATGAACAAAGTTGTTTTCACCCACAAAATCCAGGGGAAATAGCCCAATAGCTCATCAAAGCAGCAACAGTAAGACAGGCTGTGCGTGTCTGTGATAGTCTCTAAGTATTCCAGTAAGCAAATTTCATTCCAGTCGAAGTTATCAACTTCGACCAAAACATAAAGATGAGTGAAAACTTTCAGAGTGATGTTTCCTGTCCACTCTCAAACATTGCACAAAGAGAGCCAAAGTGCACAGACAGGCGACGCTTCTGTAACTTCTCAATAACTCAAACATCCCCGTCACTGTCTGTGAGCGTAGTTATGTTAGCACCCAAGTGACAGGGTGACAAGCCTCACAGCAGGAAGGTTCAATCCCTGTGTCCGTCAGAGCCTTTCTGTGTGGAGTTTGCATGTTCTCTCTGTGCATGCATGGGTTCTCTTCAGGCACTCTGGCTTCCCCCGACAGATTTTTTAAAAAAAGCTCATGGATGGGGTGCTGGTTTGGCGGAGTGGTTAGCAACCAGGCACCCCATGTACTTGCTTCTGCCGGTCCAGGTTCGAATCCCACCTGTGATCAGTTTGCAGAGTGTCTTCCCCTACTCTCTCTTCCCCTTTCATAAACCTATCCACTGTCTCTCTCCTATCAATAAAGGCACAAAATGCCCAAAAAATACATTAAAAAAAAAAAAAGTTCATGGATGACTCTAAATTGGATTGGATTTTCAGTTGGTTCAGCTGCTAATATTTTCATGCACAGAAACAAATTGCACAGGACGTCTTTCATAAGAGGTTTCAGATTTAGAATTGGGATGGAAATACCCTTTCAGCAGGATGGGGACATTTGTAGCTGCTTTTTCAGACATCTAAATCACAAAATTAACGACCCAATTTCACCCTGATTCACTGAAAACTTGACCTAGATAGAAGAGCTATTATAAAAGGGCCATCTCTCATTGCCCTCTGCAGAACATTTAGAGACCCAACAGAGGGTCACTTCAGCCACCCTCAAAAACTTCACAGCAGCTCACACGCACCATGAAGGCCTGAGCATGGCAGGTGGAGCTCAGACGGATTGAGAACAAAGCTGGATCGTGACCATAATCCCGCCTTCATCAAAATCAAAAATATGAACCAGAGTTGTGGTAAAATGTGCTCTTTAAATTCTGTTACTCTCTCTTTCTTTAAAATCTTTTTATTGAATTTAAGCTCTGGAGTCATTTGATTTAATCAACATGAAAACAAACAGTATTACATGATTGTCTCTCCCCATGTCTTATCTGAAAACACAAGGATTAAAACTTGATGTTTTCCCCGCTCTGTGTTAGAGCAGCTGTCTCCATGCACTTGATTCTCTCACCGGGATGTTAAATTTAGACGTGGCTACAGAACTTCCTCATGGCCTGCAAACTGCTGATTTGTAACAGAATAGTGTGAGAAAGCCAGATGATTTTGTTTTCAAGTCAGTCAACAGCATAGAGTTGTAGGGAATGTTGGCACAGTGTACAAAGAAATTAGT
The DNA here is from genome assembly GCA_036419115.1 of Scarus forsteni. Classification (NCBI taxonomy): domain Eukaryota; kingdom Metazoa; phylum Chordata; class Actinopteri; order Labriformes; family Labridae; genus Scarus; species Scarus forsteni. Next base: position 5,496,503 of record JAZDUH010000459.1, read on the forward strand.
ACCGCACTTTAATTGGTCTTGATCTGGGGGAAGAATGAGGCTAGGGACAGAGAGGGGATACAAAACACTAAAGGATGATTCTCCATCACACATCCGCTCCTTTTATACCGTATTTTGTTCCTAAAACATCTGCAAACATAAAAATCAGATAACGAGGTCAAAAACAAATCTCTCATTCAACCTGAGCTTGGATCAAGGAACATCTGGACACCAAACAGCAGTCTGGCATTGTCTTTGCACAGCTCTTAATCCTCATTATAAGCATAGGAACTAATATCACATGGCCAAAATTCTAAACAACGATCATAGCGGAAGATGAGGATAAAATATCCATTCCGGACAAAACAAGCGGCATGTTGCTATGGCGGGATCATGTCATGCAAGGCCTAGTGTTCAGCTTTTATAAGATTATGTGGTTAAGAGGGCAACGGGGCCGGCAGTCTGGAGAGCCTGTTCAACTAATGATGCCCGCGGTTCACAGTGGTGGTGGAAAATGAGACGGGGGTAATCATCCTCAGCATCAGTGTGATGGAGAGCAGGCCCACAGGCTTGGAGGGCTTTTATGCACCTGACAGTGATGGACAAGAGGCTTTTAGTCTGAGGGTGCACCTGCATGTTCAGGTCCTCGTGGTGCGTATGAGCTGCTGTAAAGTTTTTGAGGGTGGCTGAAGTGAGCCTTTGTTTGCTCTCTAAATATCCCGCAGAGGGCAATGAGAGATGTCCTTTTTAAAAAAAAAAACTGTTGGCAAAACAAACTTTCATCTAGGTCAAGTCTTTTCAGTGCATCAGGGGGAAATTGGGTCGTTCATTTTGTAATTTAGATGTTTGAAAAAGCAGCTACAAATATCCACATCCTGCTGAGGGGGTATTTCCATCCCATTTCTAATACTTCAATATTAAAAGATGTCTTGTATAATTTGTTTCTGTGAATGACCAAATTAGCAGTCAAACCAGCAGATGGTCACAACCATCCATGATCTCAACTGCTGATCCCTTTCAGGGGGTGCTGGAGCCCAGCGTTAACATTTTCGTCAACCTCTTTTTTCCCCTAATGAAAACTACAGTGACTAATAAAAGCAATTGCACATGGAAAAAAGTAAAACAAAATTAACTGACCTTTTTATTAACAGATAGAAACTACGTGAAAATGTTTGACAGAGACTTTATCCAATCAGACCTAATTTGGTCATGTAGAAAGTAGAGACAAGTTAGGAATATATCCAATCACAGCTACTTTGGTTGTGTGGACAGGTCGGATGAGCTCAGAGGGACATCCAATCACAGCTGTCTTAGCTTGGTGGTGGTGGGATAAGTTGTGGAGCAATCCAATCAGAGCTGCTCTCTTTATGAATTGATATATTCATGTAGAGCAGGTTCACTGCTTGTTGTCAGTTCTGGTATTGTAACCGAGATGCTCTGCCAGGTAGCATTTCACACAAAAGTTCAATTTGTTTCTGTTCTTTTAGACATTCAGACTTTACTTGCATTCAGTAAAGGGTTATTAGATGTTTCATTTTATTCAAGAGCAAACATGACTTCAGAAATTCAGGGAAACATAAGAACATGCCTTAAACTTTACACTTCATATTTTACAATAGGTTTCTGCAGCTATGCACATGTATTTAATCTGTGGGAGGAAACCTGAGTGCCTGAAGAGAACCAACGCATGCACAGGGAGAACATGCAAACTCCACACAGAAAGGCTCTGACGGACACAGGGATTGAACCTTCCTGCTGTGAGGCTTGTCACCCTGTCACTTGGGTGCTAACATAACTATGTTCACAGACAGTGACGGGGATGTTTGAGTTATTGAGAAGTTACAGAAACGTTGCCTCTCTGTGCACTTTGGCTCTCTTCGTGCAATGTTCAAGAGTGTACAGGAAACATCACTCTGAAAGTTTTCACTCATCTTTATGTTTTGGTCGAAGTTGATAAACTTCTGCTGGATTGCACTTTGCTTACTGGAATACTTAGAGACTATCACAGACACGCACAGCCTGTCTTACTGTTGCTGCTTTGATGAGCTATTGGGCTATTTCCCCTGGATTTTGTGGGTGAAAACAGTCAACACTTTGTTCATCTTTGACAGCACTGTTGGGCTTCCTTCCTCATGGGTGGGGAGGGCTCACCCTTCTCAGATTTACTGAGGGTGGTTCTTAAGAAAATAGTTGGTATCACTACTGACTCACGCTATCCCTTGTGAAACAGTAGAGTCTAATGCGGATGTCACCCACGTCGTAAATCATTAAACTGTTAGAGTTGCAATGTTTATTCATTCTGAAAAAAATAATGTTTCTGTTTTTAAAGGAAGATATTGCCCAGTTCAAGAAGGGTAATTGATTTTTTTCTCCTTCTGCATTCAGTATACAAAAACAAGGTTTGAATCCAAGCTGCATCAAAATCTGGCATGATTGTAGAAACACTTGTGTTCACGTTTTGATCACGGAGATCTCTGCTTGGCGTTCTAAGCAGGACCGAAGAATGATGGTCAGTTTCTGAGAGCTGGTCTTCTCTGTGGTAATAGGTCAGTACTGTCCTGCTTGGTGTCATGTTTTCAACAACCCTGCTCTCATTACTTGTGTTTTTGCCAGTGTTTGTCTCTTTGTGATAAGATTTCAAGTGGTGATTTAAATCTGGATGGACTTGTTCACACCATGTAATAGACCAACCCCTGTTTGGCTTTTGCACATTTTTACTGACGACCTGTTGGAGAATTGTCCACCAGGTCTATTCAGGGTTAATGGACTTGGAGCTTATTCAGCACATTTCTAGACTTTCTTGACCTCTCAAAGCCTTTTTAGGTCACATCTATCCTTTTGCTCTCACATTAGCCCACATCTAATTTATCCATCAGATATCAGTTATGGTTCATTTTACTCAGCTCCACCTCAGTATTTAACACTGTTTTGCCCCCAAACAAAAAAACCCCATAGTATTATGAAGAACTAATCCAATCATGCCTGAATAAAAAACAAAATCTCTTTTAGGGGAATTTTATTGAGCTCGCCTTGAGTCACATATAGGGATTATCACCAAATCCACTAATGTGATCTTATTTTTATTATGTTTATTGTATTTCCAGACCTATTGTACAAAAGGACATACACTAGACAAAAAATGCTTCCAGACAGCAGATTTATTGCAACGGGAGCTGTCTGCCTTCATGTGTAAATCAAATTAGCATCTGTGAACTCTCCGTCTGCTGCCTGCTGAGGTGTACTTTCAGCTGCTGGCACTAACTAAATACACTTCAAGGTAATGGAGAGGAGCCAGACAATTAGGCTGCATTAGACACATCAAACAGGTTCAGCAGACACTCCCAATACATGCAGTGCAACAAAAAGGGCCTGAAAGTTCGGAAGACTTCTCGTGCTAACAAAGGAGGCATCTATCATCTAAACAGCACAGATTTTGAGCGCCTCAGAACTGGCTCTCTGGATTTTCAGGACTGATCCTCCCAATCCGACTTGACAGGCTGAACAAGTGGGAATACTTTCATGTTCTGCCCTTTTCACTGTGCAGATACTTGATATTAGTGCTCTGGTCTCTGCCTCTGCTAAACCAAAAAACAGTAAAGCAAAACCAGGAGCAGCGTATTCAGCCAACTCCTGGGCCTATTTTTCGGTGTGTGCGTAGCCAAATGGTCTACTTGAGCTTGTGCAGCTCTTTTCTGGTTGTCTGACTTTGTGTAAGATTAGCACGTCTGCAATAGCCGTGGCTCGAACTCCCTGACCCTTTGGTTTAGAGCCCTATGACTCTACCTCAGAGGCAAAGCCACGCCAAAACAAATCTCTGAACCAATCCGCTGCTGTCCAACTGCAGCTAAGCTGTTGATGGTTTAGGCTGGTGCTCTGGTGATTTAACTATTGATTACCAAGACAAATGATCAAAGATATCTGTGAACCCCTCTTGTCTTACAGTCTGGCTCCAGTCTTTACGGTGAGAGTGCTGATAGGATTATTGAGCATAAGCACTGTGAAAGTTTGCCTCTCTTATTGTGTGAATAAATACAAAAGCGCAGCTATTGTTACATAATCACTAATGAATTGGATTGCAGGCAGAGTTCATTTAAAGTGTGTGCAATTATAGGTCGTATTCAAATGCAATTAACACGGGGCCTCATTAACCCACACTAACATTTAAGGCTTTTTCACACTTGGGGAGACAGAAATAAAGGGCATGATACTACAATTTTTTGAGGCAAATTCTTGACACACCTTTCTGATTACATCAGGTGCAACTCAATTGCATGTACATTCTTAGAAAAGGATTCTGGCCGTGGAAGTTAACATGTACTCAACGTTTGGGGCCAAACACCTGAAGCCCTTTTTACAAACAAAGACAACAAATTGGTACATCTAATTCTGAAAAGGAGAGAAAACCTCAGTGTCTTCCACTGTTTAACCCATTTTAGACCTGACGCAGAGACCATGCAGCATCCATGAGAAAGATGAATATGTGTTTTCATCTGATTGATGATCCAAAATTAATGAATGCAACAATTTACCATGAAAGTTAAGGGTTTAAGCTTTAAAATTAGTTAATTAATAGTCTTAGAAACAAAGACTTTAGAGGGCAGCTTTAGTTCTGCATTGGTTTATTCAAGCTAAAACTGCATTGGCTGTGCCACAGCCACTTTTGGACCAGCTATTCATCACAGTTGAAGCTTAAATACACACACCATCATCATACTGCTTTTAAATTGACCAAAAACAAACCACCAAAAATGTTGTTGTATTCCTGAACAATATAAATAAGCCTATTCTTTTCTACTCAAATCTAACACTATCTCCTTGAGTAGGTTATCTTGAATTCATTTTTCCTGTTATTTTCTGTCTTTTGTGAAATACAACAAATTATACACCTGCTGAATGCTTTGGCTGTGACATATATAACCAAGGAGTGTAGGCATCGGTTCAGAGTCGGTTTACTGGACGCGCAACTTGAGAAAAATTGTAGGTATTCAAATAAAGGAAAGGGCAAAGGTTTGGTCTGAAAAATGTGCTGGTTTGAAAGCTTGCACCCATGATTAATGGTCAAAAAAAGTTAGCACGTGAAATGACTATTCTTATTAAATTACATTATAATTTAAGAGTAAACATTTTTTCTGATCTGCAAGGACCTTTGGAAATAACTGCAAAAAAAGAGCAAGGAAAACAAGCATCTGTAGCATCAAGTATTGCAAGGCTGTAGACTGAACTGATTAAAATGAAATTGACAATGAACATGGCTGACTCAAAAGTAAGGTAACATGAAGCACCCTAAATTTGAGTCTTAGTTTTAATGTGAGTACATTACTAGCAAGCTGGCAGATTTATCTCCAGTTAAAAGTGACTCTCTTAAAAACAACCTGTTTCACTAAAACGTATACAAAGTGAATTTAATTTTCTCAGGTAATGAGATGTCAAATTCTCTTCTAATTGTCTTTGAAATGCTATTTCTATTTCTACCTTTAACTTACCCCTCTATCTTCTTTTGTCGAATATAATTATGACAGATGGGGCAGAGGAGGTAAAACTCTTGTCTAAATTTCAGTCAAACAAGACCTTTACTATCCAACATGTATTGGAAAGAAGCATTCATCTCTGCAGAATGGCACTAATATCAGGAGTGCCCTGCATTTGACACTGAAAACATAGACAGGCAAACTTTTGCTTTATCAGAAAATCAACAGGAATCATTTAATAATCACATCTATGAGAGGAATGATATTGATTTTGGTAACAACAAAATCTTATTACAACATTCCAGCTTATTTGCGTCATGAGAACTCATCAAGTTTTGGTTAAATTGCCTAAAAACAAAATACACTTTCCAATAAAACTTGGATGACTCATTAAAGCTAGAAAGATGTCACCTGTCAGTGTTTTATGTGTTTATGTGTTTATATGAATATTTCCTGAACTGCATAAGGATCTAAAGGATTACTTGAGTTTCAAAATATCCGTGAACAACTCAATCCAGATTCACTCAACATGTTCTGGGCTTCTATCTTTGAGATGGAGAATTACAAGAAGGTTCTAATTAAATCAGACTACTCTAAACATTACACCAAAAAGATGATAACTGGGTGATAATGACATCAGTTGCAGAGAGAAAGTGACCAATATCTGTCATTGGCAATTAATAAAATCAACAGAGTGGCTTTAGTAAGCAGGACTGAATAATGTTGCACAAGCCTTAGGAGGTCTTTAACCAGGACCAGGTGGACAGACAAAGGTAGACACCCCGAGGCTGAGGACAAATCATCCTCATAATGAGGAAGCTGCCACAGGGAGCTACAATCAACATAACTTCAGACTCTGCTCAAAGATTTTAGCCATTTAATCCAAGATGAAAACATGTGTGGTATTTAACAAATTATACCTCTTTGAGAAAAACAGGAAACAAAAAAACCCTTTCAAATGTAATGGACCAGAACTCTGCATGACTTTTGTTTAACAAGACATTTAGAGGACACTGCAAACCAAATGTTGAAGACTTGTATGCAAATATGGGCTCCAGGGGTCCGTGGAGGATTAGCGGTGATAATGGGGAAATGCAGATTTAACATAAGTGCAAAGAAAATGAAAAGTGATTATGTTAGAGGAATGGATGACAGGTGTTGACTTTAAGAGAAAGTAGTAGTTTCAGCTGAGGTGCTTTAACTCTGAAATACCAAAAGCATGCTTTTAATGTCAAGGACAGGCCTGCAAAGGAAATACAACACGCCAACTCAGTCTCTCATGCCACCACATCAGTCATTACATCTTTTAGTCAATGCTGCTTTTGTAGATTTAGTGAACACAGACTAGCTGAGTGGAAAACAATTGTTCATGTTTCCATATAAGGTTGAAAGATTTATCATTATTGGATCTAAGCCACAATTTCTGACAACGCAATCATGTCATCGCTAAAGCCGCATTTGTTTTACAGCACTCCTCACTGACGCAGGATCTGTTATGTCAACTTTTTTACACCTACTATATAACAAATTCACAGACAATTTGCATTTTGACTTGCTTCTAAGCAGGTCTAAAACACAATGCTTCTGTTTAGGAGCATAAGTTGGAGTATCCCTTATATAATGAAAACAGATTATTTATCATCAGTATTAGATGATGAATTATGTGTTGTGTGCTTTTGATCATTTATTTCCTTACTGTTGTCTATTGTGTAAACATAGTGAATATTGCACTGAAGCTTGATTTGAGGAAAGTCAAGAAACAAATTGAAATCGCAATAACTGCCAGAAATATCACAATTAGACCTTTAGCTAAAATTCAGCCCTACTTCTGTAGAAGACACAACTTTGCATGTTTTCAGCTGTGTTTTTAAGAACTGGGTTTATGCATGCTTTCATGGGACATATCTGCATTCCCACAGTTCTTTAATGTAACACTCAGAGGGTTTATACCAGAGAAGTCTGGGCTTTGTCCCAAATTTTTCTTTGATATAATACAATTGGATTACAGCAGCAGCAAGCAGCACTAATCACTCTAATTTTCTGCAGGATTTGCTCCATACTTAGGTTGAGTTCATAAAGCATATTGCACTCATCATCTTCAAGCACCAGCAGTCCAACAAAGTTCAGCGAGTTTTGCAGTTACTCTTGTTTTGTGTCCAACTGAGGATTGGATGTCAGTGTCTTCCTCAGGGCACTGGCCTTATCATGACCAGGCATGAGTAAACAGGGGCCCTCAGTAAAGTGACTGCCCCCATAATCCTAACATCTTTACTTTGAAAACATAAAAGTGCTGTGAAAGGGGAAAAAAAGACCAAGGAGGGCTTTAGTCTGCCAAAACTGGATTTTTTAAAACAGGTTTTTTTTTATCTGGTTTGAATGGCCATATCTCAAGTACTTGGTCAAGGTAACTGCCTGAAAAATGCAGTTCAAGAGTAAAAGTACTTGAGTATTTTGTTATATCTGTTCTGTTTCTACTTTTATCTGAAGTAAATGCCTGTATCCTGATTTTCCTACTGCTTTACTGTGTATAAGAGCAACTGAAACAACCAAGTTTCCCCTTGGGATCAGAAAAATATTCCTGATTCGGATCCATCAGGAAACAAGGATCCTGGAGTACTGATTTTAAATGAACTCCCATTCCTAGTACTTGTATGTACAGGGGGGCAGAGACTTATTGGATGGTTTTAAGCCACACAAGATCCAAATGTGAAAACATATTTGTTATATGAAGACAATGTATGGTTTGTTTGCAGCCACAGACGTAAAACTACACTGTCCATGATCCGGAGGGGTCAAAGTGAGGTCTTTAGTTAGAGGAGCTGGATGTTCTCCACAAAACCCTTGGTTGACATCACCCACAGAATTTAACACTTTGACTTTACATAAGGGGAACTGTGTTAAATGATACTGTAAAAGCAGTAAGTTTGGACTTGACCTAAGTTTTTAGAAAAAAAATGGTCCTTTTCGAGGGTTTTAGGCAGTGGAACTACACAATCCACAATCCTTAGATTGTGGAGAACTGATGTTGCCCAACAGTGATGTCATTCCTGAATTTCTTCAAGTTAATATGTGCTTAAAAATGAACTCTGCCATCAATGACTTGGATGTAAAAAGTGCTTGTCAGCATGAGTTTCCTCTGTTGTTCAAATTAAACAAACCCAGGAGTGAACCCAGACGTAGACTAACAAAATAAATGTGATGTCCAGCAGGGAATCTGATCTCACTACTGAGGGCACATGTAAAACTGGGAGGACAGAGATAAAATGCATGTATGCTCTCTGCTGTTTTCTTTGGAGGGGAGAAGCGCTACTTTGTGCCCCTTTACACTCAGCGACATCACTGTGTCAACAAATAACTGTTAGCACAGATCTGGTTAATATGCACCAACTGCAGATGCGGAATTTGGCCCGGACAACAAGGAAGAAATCCGAGCTGTGCAGCAGCAGGTTTCCTTTATCAGATTCCTTGACGGAAGTAAATTAGCGTTTACCATCACAGGTTTTCCCCTCGCTTACTTTCCACTTTGGTTTCCTCCTGAATCTTTGAACTGCACGGGTGAATAAATAAAAATAAAAAGGTCTTGATCTTGTGATGCTGATGAAGATCTGCATGACTTTGGCTGGAAATGGACGTCATGTAATTTCAATCTAATTAATCTGTTATGCTATTTGCTTGGGACACACAGGACCCAACAATGTGCCCTGAACTTTTATTCCAGCATGAAGGAAACCTGAGGTAGAGATGCAGGTAAAGGAAGAAAATGAACAAAGTGCCACCCACTTAATAACAGCAAACCTCTTCCTGATTCTTCCAGATTATCAGGCCTGGTCCACATGCAGGTGGGGATTTTTGAAACTTAGAACTTACATGTCAAGATAATGTGGTTGGAGATTGATATCGCCTCGCGTGTGTGACAGGAATAGATGTTCTACTTGATGGTCACAGCACTGGAGACGTGCTAAGACAGAAAGTGTATGATTGAATTTAGATAAAAACTGAATGTCCAATTAGGTCTTAATGTTTTTTAACCAAAACATGCACCAACATTTTGTACTGAAGAAAATGCAACCACCTACCACTCACTGTGCTCTGTATAATGGTTGCTGCCTCTCCAACCCAAATATCAAAAAATGGGTCGAATTAAGTTGGAAGCTAAATATCAATAAAGGCTAAAAATAAAATGTCTGTGTATATTGAATACAACCAATGAAATTTCAGCCATATATAACCCATTTATCAACTGTAGTATCAGCCATATATTGCCCATATATCGGCTGTATTATCAGCCATATGTATCCCAAAAATTGTCTGTGATATGTATGCCATATATGACCCATAGCATCAGCTACACGTTATAAATAAAGGGAAACCCAAGAGCTAGTCATGCTGTCTCTCTATGTGGTCCTGCGATTGGCTGGGGTCTGTTCTAGGGCGTACTCAGCCTGTGGTAGGCTCCTGCCACCGGGGCCCCAGGGGTATATATATCTGTATGGATTTCTTTTATACAACCTGGAAACTGCTAGCTAGCTTCATAGCAAGATCAACAGGAAGATGGTCCAGGGAAAAGCTGTCTCTGCTGATTCTGGAGCAGAGGCAGACTTGTTTACATTAATAAGTTTTTTTTCTGTGCATGTACACAGGGACAAGGGCAATGCTTCTGTTTAATTGATTTATCAGGCTAATACCATAGCTTATCTCAACTGTGCATGCAAGCCAACATGAAAGTTCTGCTGCTAAACTTGCCAGTTTCAACACTGATAACTGGACTTTTTGTACATTCACAGCAGCTTTCCCACAATGCTGCTGCTGCAAGCAACACACCAACAGTGTGAACCCTGCTGACTTTTGGATGGTTTTGTGTAAAGAATGTGAGTTCACTTCTTTCATTGTAGTTTCAGTGCAAGGTCAACTCATCACAGCTGTCTCTGATGAAAAACAAAGAAACGTTGACAAAGAAAGTCTTCAGCACTGGTGAACAGGGTACCGAGTTGGACCACAACACCGGTCAAACTTAGAGTGATTAAATTACTTTGACAGAAGAGTGGTGAGACATCTTTGTGTTCCCTTGAAAGAATGTAACACTGACTTTGAGTGTTTTCAAATGGACAAAGATGTCTTTAAACAGCTTGTTTGTGAACTTTTCTTAACCAGGCAGAAGAACTCTAACTTAGGAAAGGACCCGCCTGTGTGTGGAAACAGCCTCAGCTCCCTAATGTCTTCACTTTGACGCTGATTTGCTCTGACTAAAATATCCTGAAATTCATCCAGTTTGTAAACCTCAGCTGTTTTAGTGAAGCAGAATAGTGTCAGCGGCAAATTAAAGCTGGCTGAACTGCCCCTTTCCTCATTAATTAATCTTACAAATGTCTTTTTTCCTGATTGATGCGATAGCCTCCCCAATAATGGCTCCTTGTTCTTCTCTGGAGACAAACATTGACGAAAGCTACCTGGAGGGGATCATGTGTTTGGTTCTGTGTGCACTACAGTGTTTTCTGCTGTCCACTTTAATTAACCAATCACACTGATCGTTTGTGTCCATTTTTATGCCCGTAAAATCACCCTACTCTCGTGATTCGGAATCTTTAAAACAAGTGAAAAGTTTTGAAGAATAAATACAGAGCACGTTTTGTCACTGACTCTCTGATCAAAACAGCTTCGCTTCAGCATTTTAAAAAAATATGAACACAAAAGGAAAGATGAACTTCAACTGAATTCTGTTCTCTACTTGGGAAAAACTGTTTTTCAATTGATTTTTTGGGGTAACATGTAGTATTTGTGCATCCAAGCAGTAAAAAGGTGAAAGAGTGAGGTCAAATCACCCAACATAAATCTACCAAATTATGCTCTTTTTTATCCCACAAAAAAAGTAAAACCAGAGTCCAAAGGGAGGTATTCTTATAGCACCTATAAATATTGATGAAACTGAGTGGCCACTTCCTACAGCTCAAACAAAGTAGATGGTTGAGGTTATGTGCGAGCTCCAGCACAGGATGCTTTGGCTTTCCAACCAGGTGTGACCAGTATGGCTTCACCTACCTGCTGTTATATTTATTTCCTTCTTTAGGAATTGTAACTTAAAAAAAAGTTTCAAATTTATGTTTGGAAAGGATCGCAGTATATCTAGCCCCTGTGACCTGATTCTGAAATTTCACGCAGTACTAACTTTTGAAGTCTCTCCATAAGAAGAGTAATTAATCATTTCATCATGTCTTAGAAATATTTATAGATATTAACATTTATTGCTGCTGAAACAAGGCAAGTATGGGGGTTGCAAGGTGGTCGGTCAGTGCGTGTGCTCCAAAGTCAGGGGGATTATGGAGGGGACACCATGTTTGTCCAGATAATTTGGTTTCCTCCCACAGACCAAACACATTCTCATTGGGTAAACTGATGACTCTAGGTCGCCCAAAACACATAAGCAGTAAATATGATTGATGAATGGATGTGAATTGTTCATTTTAGCATGCAAGGCTAACACACTTGCTATGCTAGCGGTAAAAATGAATGTCAAAACATGAAGGCACAAAATTTGTCATGTCCTGTTAAAATCATCTAGTGCAAAACAACCACTGGATGTAAAGATGAAGAAGCATCCTCACGAGTTAAATGTTAAAATGCTCATTTTTTCTTAATGTTGGAAACAAGTTTTCTGAGGAGGACCTTCACACCCCTACCATGAACTTGAGAAACTTTTCGGTTTCAAGGTGCCCAGGGTGAAGATCCCAAATCAAATTAATTGTTCAATGAAGCCCATTCCCCCCCAGGTAGGAGGCAGCCGCGCATAAACCTAGATGTGTTGTTTTTTCTGTCTATGCACTTTTATGCCTCTTTTCTTTACATTTCACAGTCTGGGTATTTTTAATCCCAGATGTTAAAGGTGCTATGAGGAGAATCTGTTACCGGCGACATTAGGACTGATCTACCCATGAGCACGTGCGGCGACTGTCGTAATGCTGCGTTCCAGTAACCTCGGAACTGGGAGTGACATCATCTCCGAGTTATCGGCGTTCCAGTAGAAGTCGGAAAAAAACATGCCGATCTACCAGGCTATTATTAGCTGTTGTTAGCTCGGGTGTGGTGAGGTTTCACTGAGCTCCCAGAAGGAAATTCTGACTTTGGGGGACGTTCCAGTTGCAGTTTCCTACTTGGAACTCGGAAATTCCTACTTCTGACTACAACTGGAACGCACCAAAAGACCCAAGCCAAAGCGTGCCTTTGTTGTGATGCTAATGAATGCAGCTCGGACCTTCCTCAGAACTCTGCATTGCTTTATAACTTCTTTTTTCAACAACTTACAGGATGCAAAGCGACGAGGTAATGTATCTCTTTCTAGTTAAGTAGCGGTAGTTTTTGATGTGTGACAACAAGCAATTTTTGGAAAACGTAGTATGGTAGTTTTGCAGCGGGTTATATATCGCTGCTTACAGCCCGGTGCTCTAAGACGTGTCCGAATAATATAAATTTGCTCTAGTTTTAATTGTCTTGTTCCTGAAGTTGAGTATCCAGGCCAGTCCAGCCCTGTCCGACCCGACCGGAAGGCTAAGGAATAGCATTTATAGATAACCTATTGTGATGCTATGAAACTCATCTCAAAGTGTGTATTTCGATCAGGCATATATCTAAAAGTGAGATTTTTTTATAATTACTTAGAAACTCCTCACAGTCTCCTTAAGCTACAATCTGGTAAAGTTTAGTAATCTGCACCACCATCTTGTCCAATGTAGGACCAAGTGGGACAGCTGGGGGTCATTTGACTTTTGTGTAGAGGAGGATGAAAAGCTTCTTGTAACCTAAGCTCCTGATAGAATGAATGCTTCGAAGTGTGTATTGGAAAAACGATTCACATCATCTGCCAAAGCTTTTTGTTGCCAAAGCCTTTGAAACCACAGGAAATACTTTTCGTCGAGTGCACAACATCCCAAGCCTTAAGATGTGTGGCAAAACCAATGTCCCCTCCATAACGTGTTCCTGGAGGCAGAGATGACTGAAGTAGATCCTATCGGCCTTGTTAGTTATCCTTCTTGGGCTCTTATCCGGCCTCAAATACCTGATCATGTGGAAACCACAGTTTCCTAACAAGCAGATGCACTGTTGAGCTCAAAGTCTTCTTAGAACAGTGGGACAAATCGAAGCCATCTCCATGCCCTCCAGCTGTAGAAAATGTTCACCAGGATAAGTCATAACTCGACAAATACTGAGAGATCCTGCATGCAGAGGGAGTATCAAGATTCTCATATGGGTGCATAACAACATATTTTTATGTTGTCCTGAGGCATGAAGATAAAAAAGTTTGATTAGACATACAGTCAATCAAAGAAGTCATCCAACCTATTGGCCGCCTCATGATCCACTCTCTCTGAATTAGCGTCCTCATTTCAAACCTCCTGCTGATACTAGTCATCATATTCATATCGAGAGTTTTCCTCAGCTCAATAGCCATTTTACTGATGGATTCTCAAATCAACATGGGTCTTTTTTCAAAGGGACAGTGAATGCATCATAATGTATGTCACATCAGATTAAGTTGGATAATCAGCTTCTAGCCTGCCTGATTCACTACATCTTTAACACAGATTTTACCTTTTCATAACAATTTTATGAATTTTATGCATCGGCTTCAGGAGAGAGCAACAGTCAGGTGCTGTAAGTCACTCTATTATGTTCAGAGTTTAAACCATGACTTTCAGCAAAGATTCCGGTTATCTGATCACATAGTTTTGAGGAAAACTGGCAAATTATAATTGGTCTTTTGTTGTAGGGCTAAACATATTGGTGCTAAAGCATCAATTACCAACAAAACACATGGTCCCACAAGTCAGTGGTTTTTAAAGTGGGGGTCAGGGCAAGGGATGAGAATCGAAGACCATTTCCAATTGAGAATAAGTTATAGCTGGCTCATGGAATCAGATCTAAGGCTCTGAGAATTGATAATGGCATTGTAATCAGTAAAATCAAATCAATTCAAATCCCGAGTCAGACCACCCTGGGGTGTTTTGAGAAACCACAATGGGGATCACAAGATGCTTTTTGGTCATTAAATGAGCTCAAATGGCATATTGTATTCAATTTCTTAAAAATAAAACATCAGTTTAAGATGAATTTGATTTGAAATTAAACCAGGTCAATAAATATGTTCTATGTTGATATGAAGTATTATGTATAAACTATTTTTTAAGGTAGAGTCAGCTGCGTTTTAAAGAAGCTTGTGTTATCTGACCCAATTTCCTGGTATCATTTTTTTTTGGGGGGGGGCTGGGAAAAAGCATTTGGGTACTGCTGCCTCGGGTCAAATTGAATATGAATATAATATATGATTGGGCTACAGAACCCACATCTTTAAAAGGCTTCAGTTAGGAGTGTTGTCACTTGTCTGACTGCAAGGCTCATTCACTATGCTACAATCCACTGAAGTCTCATATGGACAAGATTTTCTGTTATTTTGTAGTCAGAGATCAAAATGCACTTCCTTCAGGACTCAGCTCTGCAAAATTCAGAACCCCAAAGTGGATTCGGTTGAGTGTTCCCAATCTGTTATCAAGTGACGAGAATCCTGTAATGTGACCTTATATCTGAAGTCAGGCAACCTCTCCTAACTCAAGTCACTGCTGCAGAAAGTAATTGTCAAATCAAGATATTTCATGCAGTTAAAAACCCTGCCAATATGTATCAGGTCCATCAGCACCATGGAGAGCATCAAAACAAAATTTGTAGACTTTTCTGCTGCTGTCATGGGTCAGACTTTATCCTCCACTGAAAGCAGCCATGGTAAAATCTGCCAAACTTTATTCATCAGTCATTTAGACAAAACACGGTTCAGTTTGAAGTCTATGTTGACCTACCAAAAAATAAGCAGATATAGGGGATCGTATGTTTTTTTAGGGTCAGGAGTTTATAATAAGTGTAATGGGTTGATAAAAATGAAAAGCATTATCATGGTTAGTTTAATAACAAAGAGTTTTGATGGTGGTTTCAATATGGACCTGATTTATTTGAGTATTTATGAGAGGGTTAAAGTAAATACATAAATCAACTGTCCCCATCCTTGCTACATGGCCAATTATACATAATGATTTTGTGATTTGATCTGAGGCCCTCTATGAAAACTTTGAAATAAGTTACAGCTGCTCTGCATAAACATAAATCCCACAGATACCATATTTTTATGAGATAAATAAAAAAAATGACTTGTTTTTCACTGCCAAACTGTTGTAAATTGTATTTATTTTTTCCTTGGCGTATCAAAAGAAAGCAGTTCCTTAAGAATGGGAGTGTGATCAAACTGGACGAGGGTTGGTTACAGATGGGGAGAGGCTCATTATACAGAGGAGCCGTGGGTTTGAATCTGTTTCACATTATGTTTAAATAAGTCTCTTGGCAAACATAACGACCGCAAAATCAAATATTTTCGCATTTGGTTTGCTCAGTGTGAGAATACTGTAGGGGAGAATATAAAAATGAAACCGTGCACCTGCTGAACGGCTGTGGGCTGCACAACTTGTCCCATAATAACCATAGATCAGCTCAGTGCTGTAATTAGGAACCGCTTTGGTCAACAGTATTTCTTGCATTGATGTTTTTACATCAAATAAGTGCAAGAAAAGCTGCCGTTTAATGTTGTTATAAAAACATTTACGTTCATGCCAACTGTCAGAGCAGCTGCAACGAAAATCTGTTGGGAAATGCTGTTGACTTTAAAATGCTCACATTGACCAACTACCCAAACCCAAAAGATATTTGATTTATGAGGACAGAAGACAGCAAAACAGGAAATAGCATCGAAGATGCTTGAACAAATGAGTGACGTATAACTTGCTCTAGATAAATGCCCAACCATAGTCAAGGCCAGGGACATGAGTCAGACAGTTTATTGCAACTTATACTGTATCAGTTTTTTATTTTTTATTTTTGGACGACAGTATTTTTTCATATGGCTGGTGAAAACACGGTAAAGCAAAGTTCCTATGGAACCTGAAATGTAAGGCCTTTAAAAGCCCTAAAAAACACCTATCTGTAATTTGGATATCCCTTTGACTAAGACTGTTTAATCTGTTTTATCTGGACAGTGTTTTTGTTATTCTTTAAATGCTGTTTTCTCCTTCATGTGGCAAACAGCATTTTCAACAATGCTTGGCAGATCTAAATGACCATTTTTCTAAATTCAGGTCTTAGAAAGGTTTTATATAGTCTGAAACTGAATCGTCAAGGACCCTGGTAGGAACCCTGGTAAAAGCTTATGTTTCAATATTTAAATTCCCTCCTTTTTTAAAAATCTATCCTATTGCATCTATGATATTGCACCCCAATTAAGTGATTATTAAGTGTCTTGCCAAGAAATACTTGTTCATTAACTTGATGTTACTTTTGAACAAATGGGCTACAAATTGGTGCTGCAGGTAATGCTGGTTCCTCACATCAGGAAGGTTGCAGGACCTTTCTGCAGACTAGCAAGATTATTTTCAAGCAGCAGCCAGTGTCTTAGGTCTGCATGCTGCCTGCTGCAACAAACAAGCTCTCACATCTCTTACCACAGAGCACAATCTAAAGAAGAGACCTCAGTTTTAACCTGTGTAGTCAACAATCTGGAACTAAATGGATGACAAAGCTGAACACAAATGGTTTTAGGAATTTTACTCAACAATTTAGAGTCATATTAACAGATATTGACCATAGAGTAAACATAGCATCATATTTTTAAGTTAAATATTAGTGCTTAATGCAAGCTTATTGATAACTGTTTTGCATTTGCAAGAAAGACAATATTTCTTTGTCAATAGTTTGTTCCACTCTCATTTGGACCCACTAAAAACCACCCCACTTTTAGTTTGGCTCCCAACCCGTCATTGAACTGATATATGACTCAGCTATAAATTAAAGGATTACCCTTTTAAAAAAGTCAAAATACACTAACAACTTATAAATCATTTAACATTAGCTAAACATCAAATAAATGACCATGGCATGTGAACAGCATGAAGCCACCAAAATCCAAGATCCAGCAGCTAACAGGAAGACCTCGACTATAACGGTTAATGGCTCGGAAATCTATAAACATTATTTAGAAACTCCTAAAGTTCTGTCAGAGTGCTTTCCAAGCTCTGCCTGTCTCACGGTCGTGTTCCAAAACCTTTTCCACTGATTCTTCCAAAAACAAACAGGCACGTGGCCCCATCAAACATTTTTCAAACAACCACTTCAAGATGCGCTCTTGGTGGTCCGACCATTACAAGGATCAACCACAGATAAACACCAGGATTTATGACTGTCATGTAAAGCAAAACCAAATGCATATCCTCTTTAAGTTACATGCACCCGAGGACTTACAAAAGAAGGGTTTAGGTTTAAAGGGGCATACAACCCATTGACCACAGCATTGCCTTAATCCACAGCTGGAGCAGCACACACACATCTTACTGTTTCAGACCCAAGCTCTAAAATTTGTGACTGAAAACTTGTAACAAAAAACATTTATGCTCTGTTCTTTATTTGGCTTTCTCTTTCAGTATTAAAAAAGTCTTTATCTAATTAAAACAGTAAGCACTGGCAGTAGAAATCTATTGCACTTTTCACCTAAAACCTCGTAAACCCTTGGGGTTGTGCTGACTACATCACTTTTATACACTGAGTCATTTCAATGAATTGTGACCTCTCCCTAAGAGACAACAGTGTCTTGCCTGGGTGCATTTACTAAAATGTTTTTTGCATCTGCTCATGCATGAAAAATACCCCTTTCAAGTTTATCCCCTCCACAGTTCTTCTCCAGAGGCCAGTGTAACAGTAGTGTTGTATAATTTCATTTTACGCCTGTATAGATGATCAGATTTTGTTAGTTATGGTGCTTTTCTATTAGTGATACATGCACTACTTGGCTCAGCTTGACTCAGCCCTATCCAGCTTTGGTTTTATTTGCCTGAAGTCACTTTCACAACACACACATTTAGTCCAGACCAAGCAAACAGTGGCTTACATTTGTGGAAACTCTGGTTGACTTTGAGGGGTGTGAAAGCTCTCACAAACTCTGGGACAGACCGAAGAACCCAATTCTGACCCACCTAAAACCAGGGGGCACTCACTTCACTTCCGTGTGAGCCAGAGTTAATTTAGTGATGGGTTTGAGCCACGGTACAAACAAGGACAAAACAGGGCAAGCAAAACAAAAGGTTGTAAATTGCAGGTTTATTTTGACCAATCACTACTGCAAAAAAGCCAATGTTGAATTCACTGAAAATATCATGAAGAAAATTGGCTGATGTTACAATTGCTTGCACTGCCCGACTCAGGTGAACTTGTTAATGTGTGTTTGACAGTGCTACTGCTCAGGTTGAGAAGACATTTATAGAACAGTTGTGTTTACAAATTGGCTTTAGAAGCATTCACAGGTCTCAGTTGCCATACATTTTATGCTAACTTTACTTATTTGGAGCTAAGTTGGACCGAGAGCCTTCTGTCAGCCACTCATCAATCGACCCAACCATGCCGGCACTTGTACAAATCAAATGGCAAACATTTAAACTTTTGCCTTATACAAACTCTCCCTGCATAAATGGAGTTATGTACCAGTACCAACAACACCAGATGATGGACCCTCCATCAAGGGTAACAGCACTATTATGACACAGACTGTGACAAGAATAAGCATGCCCCGTTTTTTCTTTTAAAGTATTGATTCATGAACTATTTAGTCGCTGTTAAAGTAAAAGTAAAGTTTCACTGGTATTGAAAGAAAAAAAGAACATTTGCTGTCTGGATCAAAACATTTTGGGAAACATGTTGTCACAGGATTTGGTTATAGGATCTGGCCAGTATGGGAGCTCAGTTCAGCTATAATCCTCCTGCTTAACCACTCATTTAATGAACAAAAAGAAATATTTCCTACCGCCATACCATAAGTCTGCTCAGTGTTGAGCCATATGTTAATGCTAATACCACCACACAATCAAGCAACAAAGTTCAAATGAGAGAAATGTCACATGGCAGAGTTTCCCACAGAAATACACTGTACTCGGGTGGCCGAGGCGTAAAGTGTGGTGGTCCTCAGTCCTGTTTTCTGCAGGCATATTAAAGTATCTCTGTGCCTCAGACTGCATCAATCATCAGTTTGTTTGACAGACATGGCCAAATGACTTTAAGTGTATTTTCTAATGCTTTAGTGGATTTTCTGTAATCACATCAACTGAGGCAGGAACCTGGAGGCTTATCGTCAGTGAGGTCACAGATTTCAACAGTAATCTAAAATGTAACAGTGCAGGGAATATCAGGGGATAAGTGATTTTAAAGTGTTGACTGAACAGCATAAAAGTCGAGGTTTGAATCAAGTAAATCAATTCACTGCTCATTCCTCTTTTGTTAAGTGTTATTTCAGGAGATGCTGTAGCCTCCTGTGCACCAAGAAGCTGCATAATGTTAAATCAGAATAGTCTATCGGATCTCCAATGCAGTGGTCAGCAGTTGTTGGCTTTTCTATTGTAATAATTAAACCTCAGGTCACATTGACAAAGGGAAATGGTGATTGGACTTAAGCTTGTATGGTTCTTCTTTAGTCTTATTTGACTCATTTGCTTTTGCATTCACACATAGAAGCTTGAAAATTCAGTGAGTGTCAGCTGACACATTCATACTCTCCCATGCCCATCAACCCTCCAATTATATAGTAGTAGGAAAGGCCTGAGCTGAAATAGATACTGCGATATGTTATCATATGCTTATGGCCAACCCAGATTTACGGGCTCCAAATGTTGTTACAGCAGTTGTAAAACCCAACTTGGTAAATACACCAATCAGGCATATCATGACCACTGACAGGTCAGTGATAACACTGAGTACCTCTTCATCATGGTAGCTGTTAATGGTGGGATATACTGGAAATATTGCATCTAAAATGGTTAAGTGTAAGGGTTTGAGTGAATTTTCCCGGTCTCAGTGATGGGTCTGATCCAACAGATGAGCTACTGTTTCTCAAACTGCTGAGGAAGTTGATGCTGGTTCGGCATTGGTCAGAACACACAGTGCTTCTTAGTTTGGGGCCAACAAAATATTTGGAAAGTGGTATAATGCCATGCCTGATCAATGCATAACATGCCTTAGGTTGGATTACAAAATGTTCTGTGCACTGCAATTTTAAATTGCTTGTAAGATTTCTGAAGACCTAAAAATATCTCAAGTTGGAGGATCCTTTAAACCTTTATTATGGTTTATTTTTTCTTTAACAGAACACAAACTGTTAGGGTTCTTTAAAAAGCAGAGTTAGTTTACACAATTAATACATATGCTGAAAGACGTTGTAGCATGGCTTTTGTATTGGGACAGGTGCCATATTCTGAGGTTGCAGGAAATACCCAGCCCTACAACTGCAGCCATTTGTAGTTATGCCGCTTTCCCAATTACACATTGGCTGCATTTATATGCAGTCAACATTCGGGTTAAGGTCAACATTCCGGTTTCTGAAATGTTTGGAATAACCCATTTACATGCTTGAGCAAACAGGGTTATTCCTCTGTACATGGTATCCTGATCAAAACAACAACACATGGACAACATCCTGACATACAGAGAGCGTCATGAATGTGCATCATTTCCGCTTCTTCTTCCGTTTCCAATGACAAGGACAACAGCAGCAGCAGCGGCACTACTGATAATGAACAGACTGGAGCAGGTGGCAGTTGGCTTTTACATCTTGCAAGTGCTTCCTGTATTCAGAATACCAAGATTCCTTGTGAATGTTCCCTTCAATGGCCAAATATTCAGGTTAGAAAAGGAGTAACCCAGGGGTGATTTTAAGGTTTTTAAAAAACAGAATATTAGCATATTTTGTTTTTTCAAAAGGGTTTTTGGTGTTTTGCTAATATTCCAGTTATGAAAGGGTTAATAGCTGCATGTAAATGTAGCCAGCGACATAAAAGACAGTCAGAGCTGTAATTTAGTCCTCAAGCTTCAAATCAAACCATCAAGTTTATGGACAACTGTCCCTTCAAATTAAGCCATCACTGCACCATGTGATGGGAGCTGACTCTTCTGAGGAACTCAACTGTAATTTAGACGAGTAAACTTTTATGATGGACCATCCCAAGGCTTTTAAGTACCCCTGGTGAATCCACAAGCTTTTTTTATGGGACAAGGAAGGGTTGAAGTGCCATAACTCATCAGCCAGACGTCTATGAACATACCTGAATGGTTCGCCCAAGTCTCAAGTTAGTGTGGGAAACCCTGAACTGTATTATTATACTTTATCCAAATATTGCTTTCGTCAAGGTACTTTCACAAAATATAAATTACATTTCTGTTGCATAAAAAAGCCAGAAGCCTGGTGATAAATATTAATGCATGAAACATCTGCCTTTGAATAATTAACATTTGTGTTTTTGCTACTCATAAAGAGCAGGATTTGTTTTCCTCCACATCTTAATATTGAACACTCCAGTTTATCAAAATATAGGATCGAGACATTCTCAAATTTTCTGCCAAGTTAAAAACAATCTGGTCTTGACTCTGCCAGTATTATCTTAAAGGTGCTGAGATGAAGTTCAGGAGTGAGTCAGCCCTCAAAAATGGAGTTCAAAATTGTTTATGTGCTGTAAAGATCATTCATTATGAAAAAAAAATTAGTGCTTAAATGCGAAACTGGATGTTTTCACCTATTTTTTCCAGGTTGCCTCAAGTGGATGCTCAATAAACTGCATTTTTGCAGTTTTACAATGATGCTTTCTCTACACCAGAGCTTACTGATGTTTTTGGGCAGTAAAACTTGCAATTAAAAGAGATTTCTACGCAGCAAAACACTTACAGCCTTCTCTTGTTGATGTTTCAGTTCAGATCCTTTCATAAAAATAGAGACTGACCGAGCAGAAGAATGTCAAAAGGGGACTTCTTTTTGTTTCTACGTGAAACTGCTTTTATTATGTCAAACAGATTCAAATTACCTTTAAAAAACAATATTTATCATCACTGAAATCCTATCTTGAAACTAATCCCAAACTGGTCAATAATGGACTCCTTAATTTTAGCCAAGAAACTCTGTAGAACCAATAATTTTCAGCACGACACTTTTGATTTTTAAAATCATCATTTCCATGTCTGCAGGTTGCAGGAGTAAAAGTCACCTCTGTGGATATTTGACGCCAAGAAAAATCCACTGGAGGAGTTCATATTAGAACCAAACTAAGTACCTTGAAATATGATGTTGGCAGTGCAGCTTGAAGCCCCTCCTGAGGCCTTGCTCTGTCCAGGAAACACCAGACAACACAGATTTCTGCTGAAACTGCTTCAGCTTCTGTTTTACCATTTTAATCACTCTGGTCATTCAATTTTGGAGAAAAAAAGAGACGTCAACGCCTGATTAAATCCCTGAAAAGCATTCCCAATGAATTATGGAGGAGCCAGATGTGAAGGGGAGTATTTTCATTTCCACACTGAGAGAGAAGCTGAGACCAGAGGCAGTACATTTTCTGTTTGTCGGAACAAGACGGGCGGATTCTTGTGAATGTTGGATATCAGAAATACTTTGAGGGATTCTCAGTTTTGGTCCAAGCCACGAAACTTTAATATCAAACTGTTTGTTTGAAGACAATCTTCTAAGTGCAAAGTCAGAAAGATTGCTGGATGGGATTTTTTTTAAGTTTGTGCAAATGCTAGTTCTAGTGAAGTTATGAGTTTTTTTTATTTTGTTTGCAGGATCAGGACTCAAAGCTCACAATCAAAAAGCAATAATTCCTCTCTAATCTCTACCTGCTGCAAAGCCCTGATAGTCTTTGATGATGAGTGACACTTTTAAAAAGATTGCAACATCCACCGCTGTTTTAATCTACGTTCAACAGAACAGCTTCAAAACTTCCAAGGTTAACTTTGTTACTGAAAGAATGCGGTCTGATCAAGGTTGACTTGATAACAACCGGCAACACTTCCAAGGGCGGCCCTCATGACACAAGATGACAGTTTTCAGTATCAAAACAAAGATGTTTCCTCAGATTTTCGGTGTAACAACTAAGGATGGAGTCCTGCTTCCTAGATCAAGTGCCATCTCTGTTGGTGAGTCCTGAAATATCACTTTCCTGACTAAACCAGTCCTCTATTGCTGTTTCCTACTGCCGACCGTTCTGCCTTCAGCCATGAGAGGGGAGAACAGATTCTCTGTTTGAAATAAGGCTTACCAAAAGTTAACTGTTTTGTTTACTCAGAATTATTACGTTTATGAGGTTGACCGTGTCCAAAAACTACATCTCATGACCGTTGTAAGAATTTTGTTTATTTGGGATGCCAACTTTAGGCAAAAGTATGATTCAAATACCACCTGCAACAGTCTGTGAAAAGTACAACAGATTGTTGTCATTTACACAGATATATATGGGAAGATGGATAGTCAGGGATGATTAGAATGAAAAATAGAAATTGATAATGAGATATCAGTGGAAATGCACCTGGTCACTTAAACTTGAGAGTGATTATAAATGGTTGCTTGTCTCTATAAGTCAACTACCAGTCCATGTTGTACTCCTTTGATTGCCCTGGGATTGGCTGTCACTGGGCATTTAAAAGAATGAGCAGTATAGATCATAGATGGATGGATAATCTTGTAAGTTCGTAAGTGTTCGTAAGGTGATAGAAATGTAAAGAACATCACACAAATATTTGCTTCAAGATGGAAATTAAGTTGCGATGAGTCTAAGGATACTAAAAGTTAATGTTAACTTAAGTATTTGAAAATCATGTTCCAACCCTACTTGTAACATTAGACAGAGATTAGAAACCCTAATCTTTAGTTGAAGTTTGCCAGTTCACAAGAAAAGTGGCAGCAGATCTGACGACGAGCTTCAGACCTACAGAACTGTGAATCTACAGAACCCAATAAATAACCCCGAGCTCAACTGAAGTGATGAAGAGGAAAATCTCTGTGAAATCATTTTGCGGTATCAGGATCATTAAGATTACAGGAGTGAAACAAACACACTATGACATCATTTCCCACAAAATTGAATAACTTGCGAACAGACGTGCAGCTGGGCTTAAGCTGTGGTGAGAACACAAGTCATAGGGTCTGTTGGATAAGCTCCACTTAAAACTTGGTATCTATCTTTGCTGATGGCTGATTGGGCCACATTGATCAACAATGAATGAGAGCTCCTGTTTGTTTAGAGCTTTCTGAGTTTATTGCAGCTTCTGAAACAAACTGAATCAATATTTAGGCCCTTTTTGACCCAAAGAGCAAAGCAACACGTTTTGCACCGTAGAGTTATTGTGATATTGCAATAACACATTTTGATACAACAACCAGTGACAGTAAAACCACGTCATTGTTTCTTTTAATATTAGAAAAATAATCCCTCAACTCCACACACTGGTTGATTCAGATACTATCTGACCAAACACCTGAACATGAGAGTTGCGAATGACCAAAATGGGACGAATTAAAAATGGGGATGGAATGTAGGTTAAACTGGCTTTCCCTTCAAAACTGCTGTACATCTACCAGAAACAGACTCTAATGATGCTCTTCTTAAAATGAAGATGGGAGAACATCCCAAGTTATTCGCTGCAGCGCATGGGAAACAAGCTTGCCCTAGCTTGATGCAGCTCAGATGCATCCTCTTATCTGAAAGCCTCATACCAGGGTTCTTATTTTTTTTATCTGGAGCCGTGCCCCCCCAAGACACATGAAAATAAAAATACTTTTAACTGTTACAGTTGATAAAATGCCTTGCTGAAAATTAATTGCCTCTGCAGACAGTGTTTATGCCAATTCTTTTATCAAAAAATAAAAGAAGGCTTTGATTTCCCATCCCGTTTCCATCATGAATATGTTTTTGACTTCTTTGTCGTCATTTCTGCTGTCGCTCTGATAAGAGGCTGATGTCCTGCAATTGACATGTAGAACAAAGTGAAGGAATTGATCAGGGAATTGTTAAGCATGAAGACCAATTTATTGATTCTTTTAGGGAGTTGTTATCAATTCTCAACCGATGCACACCTCAGTTTCACTGCTCAAGGCTTGAAGAAAGATGGAGACAGGCAGGGAGTAGACTTAGGTGGGTCTAGACGTCTTCAGTGAGGAAACTGTAGTTTTGTTTGTGATTATTCAAATTATTCTGAACGATCGAGGGCAGGAGAGTCCTTCACTTTAAACACCCTCTTTGTGTGAAAGCACAGCATTCCTAAAAACTTGTTTGAACCTGCTTATTTAGCTGCACATATGTGGATGCAGACCCTCAGAACATGCACTCCCTGCGTCTCTGTGTGATCATCTCTCTCTCTTTTTTGCCAGTTTCCATTAGGGCTGGATTACTGAAAAAAAAATCAAAATCGACATTTAGAGTCTATAATCGCAGTGATTTTACTCCTGACGATTACTATGGTTATTTTGCCTGTGTAAGTCACATGACCGCGCCCCTTCCATATAGTCTACATTCACTTTCTCCATTGTTTGAGCCCATTTTGGATTCTATGCAGAGGATATCAAGCAGAAAGAAGTTACGTTTAAATACTGCAGGAAGACCATGTCGATGACCATTGGTATCACTGCTAATTTGTTCCAGCATAGCATAAAATAATCGTTCACTAATCGTAATCGAGGTAAGACCTTCAATTAATGATATTGAAATTAGGTAATATCACCCAGCCCTAGTATCTGTCCAGCCCTACATTTCACCACAAGTGCTTTAACAGACTCCTTAAATAACCATTTGGAGTTAATGCTTTCTGACGTGATAATACTTAAAGACCAATAAACTCAAATTCTTCCTGCTTGCGGCTTTTAAATTGTTTGATCCAATTTAGAAGACTGAGCAGTAGGAACAACATCCCCCTCTATGCTCAGCACTCGGCTTTTATGCTTTGTGTTATTTTTCCTGCTGTTGCATCAATCTAAATGTCATCAACTGACACTCACTTTGCAATTAAGAGCTTTAAGCCTTGCTGTGTTAATGTTTAAGGATCAAATTTGCCCCATTCAGCTGTGATTTCATGAAAGTGAAACTCAAACTTACTGCTTCCTCTTGTGTTTGTCTCAAACATGTGACATAATAAATCTGAAGAAGCAGACACAGCGCCAGGCTGTTGAATCAAACTTTCATGCCTCTTGACTTCAATAGTCCACTCTTTTCTAATTCCAAGTGATAAAATGTTAAGCTTGAATCCATAAAAAGGATCTGGCTTTCTCTGATTTTGCTCCCCTGCAGGTCAGAGGACAAGTCAATAAAAGAGGTGCAGACTGAGCCGACAGCATGGGAGGAGATGGCCTGTGGATTTACAGCCCGTGCTGGAGCTCGGCTCCTCTTGAGGCCGAGCCATATGTGTGTCTAAATCATCCTGCTACTTAAACTCCTTTTCATCTGCCTCATCACTCCTCTCAGCGACAGAGAGGGGAGAGACGTAACCTGGGAAAAAAATGCTCCCTCAGTCAAGAAGTGGAGACTTGAGCAGTAAATATTACTCCGAGGGCGCCGCAGACTCGGGATGTCTTTTTAAACCTCCCATAGCCCAAAGACCTGGGTGGCTGCTGGCTCCTTGTCTTTGCAGGCATTGGAAGACTAGCGCTCCCTTCTGGTGACAAATGTTCCGTAAAGGTGAGAGGAAGCTGGCACTTTGACTCACAAACTTTGAGACACACCTCAGGAGTGGTAGCACATACATCTGAAAGTCTCCGTGTAGCTCTGGTGAGCTTTTCCTCCTCATTTCCTCCTTCAACTGAGTTCAAGCTCAAAAGAGATCCTGTGTGTTTGATGCTATTTTAACCTCAACTCTCAACGGAACAATAGGAGGAATAAATAGATCAAGCCATCCCACAGGAAAGATTTTCCCCCCAAATTCTGGGCCAAGTCTACAGAGCGAGACTCAACAATATCCCAGTGCAGGGCAAGAAATCAAGCTTCAGATTCAAAGAAAAGTTTGGCTTCAAGTGATCTCAGAAATAAGACAACCTTCATTATCCATGTTGTCTTGTTTTGTAAATGGTTCAATACGTTTCTTGTTTTATTTGACGCCGTTGCTGCGAATCCTTTCAAAGGCAAGCTGCGGGTTTCTGTCTTAAAATGGAGTGACTTTCAACCTCGAAGATTCTCAAACAATTCTTTTTTACTGTCTTTGTTCGTTTGTGTAATTTCTTAAAGTTAATGAGATTAAGGAAACGCAGCATAGAGAGGAGCAGCATCAGTTCTGCTGGGACTGTCTAGTGCACCATATTTATACTCCCATGTTATTATGTTTGATTTTGAAAGGTCAGCTGGTTTGGTTTAAAAGGTTTCTGTTTCTTGTTGTCAGCTCTGTTGGTTAGGTTAAAAAAAAAAACAGAAAAGAAAAACATATTTGCTTGATTGAAGAAAGGAACAACTCACAGCGTCAAATAAAAGAAATCCAGTTTGATGATTTGACTCAAATTATTTCTTAATATGTACAAAATTTACTTTGTCAGGGTCACTAATGCCTTGTTAAAGGAAAACACAATGGAAGTTGCTAGGGCTGTTAAAGCTTGATTAATGCATTAGAGCAAGTTATCGAGTCTTATAATCATGATTGCTTCAGTAATAATCAGGTTTTGATTTTTGCATAGGGATGCACAATATTGACAGAACAATATCGGTATTGGCAGACAGCTACCTAGAAGTTGGTCATCATTGTCAGCAGATATGAATATTTTGCTGATATATTAACTTTGTATCAAATATCGACACTGTCAGCCGGAAATTGCCTATTTCCAAAATTACTGCTTTTTAGGAAATGAAATAAAGACACTCGAATATTGAATGGATGTATATTTTAGTGTCCTGAATACATTTTTTTTATACTTAAAGGTGGTTAAAGGCTTTAAAACCCACCTATCAACACTTAAGTTTACCAATAAAACTGTTTTATGAGGAATTTGAGAAAAGCAGTAAAACTGAAATAGGAGGTTTGTGCCAAACCATGAATATATGTAGAATAATGTGTATAATGTGTGTGTAAAGTATAATGTGTCTTATTACTTCACTTCATTATCAGCACATTTCCACTTTGGGTAATCAACAGTACAATTTATCAATGAATAAAATGTTGATTTTCATGCTTCATATCTATTTCTAACACAAACACTGTGAGGATGAAAGGAACCGGTCGGTTTAGTAAACAGAAAAGCCGGTTTATGCCATAAATAAGCAGCCCTACTGCCGAGGTCTCTGAAGGGCATCATGTGATTCCCTCCCTGAAAAGGACTTAATTAACCAAAGAGCAAAGTGACTACTTTCAATTCTACTGGTCATAAACTTCATTTCTGCTCTAACTGTGGAGACCTTCTGTCAGTGTCTTTGTATTGCAAACTGTGAAAACAACCTGCTTGAAAAGGGCTGCTTCTCTGCCCTAATACTCCCTCACGTGGCTCTTATTTGTCTCCCTTTAATTTGAGAGTTTGGTTGTTCAGTTCAAAAGTTTCCACCGGGTCGGTTTGCCCCGTTAATCTGGTTAGCTAAGTTTGGTAAAAAAAAAAATAAAAAAAATTAAAATAGGGACACAGACATTCACGTGTGGAGAGTAAATGATAATTTGCTGTTTTTCTCTCGCTATGTATATTTCTCACTGATTTATTGTCTTTTTTTTCCAGTTAAAGCATTGGCAGTGTTAGAATATGAAAAATCTATTTTATAGAGGATTGTAAAAATCAAAATCAATCCTACAACCATGATTTTGACATATTTGTAAAGTTCTTTGAGGGGTCACGGTGCAGACTGTCTTTTTGGAAGAGTATCTGACTTCCACTCAAACCTTGTTATCGGTCTTTCTGCTTTTATTTTGAAAGGCTTAGTTATTTCGTTCACAAGGTTTCCATTGAAGTGAGACTTTAGGATAGAACAAATTTCACTATGGCGTATGCCAGCGGTTTCTGACCCTGATATCCCATCCGACATTTACTTGTGAAGACCTACACAAACAGAAAAATACACACCATATTTTTTTTTTGTTTTCATCAATCAGATCAAGATTAAATGTGCTTTTACTCATTTCATTACAGGGACCATCAAAGAAAGTTTTTCCTTACTGTTTGTTTTCCCTCTGGCACCCTCCCTTGGATTCTGCACCTGTATGTGATCATTTCTAATTATTTAAGTCTTTTTAATAATTTATTGTACTCCAAAATGTTGCAAATGGTTTATTTTTAAGAGCCTGAGAAGGATGCATGTGAAACAGATGTTGTAAAATTAACACAATATTGTTGAACAATCCTGATCCCTCGAGTGACCGCAAATATGATTGTTACCGTAACGGAGCCACCCTCCTTTTTGTTCCTTTTTCTGTTGCTTACGCGAGGGTGGAAAGCACCTCGCGCCTCATCGAGGACACCAAACGAGAAGATGAAAGGTGTCTTAATGCAGTCAGAGTGAAGAGCATGGCGTATTGATCAAGGTCATTAAAAAGCATAAAAGGAAACCGAGCTCTGAATATGATTAACAGAAGCAATGCTGCAGAGCGACCCACCCTTCCTGCAGGAGGCTTCAAAGAGTTTATTCACAAACACACACCCTGCGTAACAGCTAGGGCTGCTCCAATACGACAGAAATCATGAATGTGATTATTCTGATTGATGATAAAACGATAGTCATTACAGATGATAAGCTGTTAATTTAACAACATCTGCTCCAGACGCATTTTAACAACCAAACACTCTGCAGACTGAGGAAGTGATAGCTCAGTTCATTTATCATGCGGCGACCTTTTAAAGTTAATTCTGTCTTTTTGTGTGTAAAAATGTTCCTTTGAGCTATAACTCAGTTTTATTTACCCACATGCAACAACTGTGTTAGGCGAGTTTCTACAAAGAACTAACTGTACTCCTGGTTTGCCATTCCAACAAAGTTTAATGTACATTTTCTGATAGTAGACAAGTGTTTAGAACATTTAGGTGCTCTCTGGGCTGTGCACGTGACTCACAGCGCACGTCTCAGGATTGCAGTTGTAACGTTCACAAGATTTTAATGTCAGGTGCCACTTTATCGTAGTGGAACAAAAAATAAATAAGTCAGTTAAACCGTGAGTGGAAAAAAATGGTTAACCAAGTGACTGACATGAGTTAATGTTTCCGGGTAGCGATCATGATATTGGATTTTCAATATTTATTTTGGCTGACACTAATCTTGATATTGATATAGAGAAAACACTAGAAATACGTATTTTGTTTTCCACTTTCACTGTATGAAATATATCTCTTTGAGAGCCATTTCACACTGGAGGCATTTTGGACAGGAGTGTGTTTTCATCACAATCGCTTCGTACCATGCCCAAAATTCAGATTAATAAGAGGTTTGCTTATTTACTCCATGAGCCACGCTCATATCCCAGTCAAACAAGCAGTAAAATAAAATTATAGAGACATATTAACCTTTATGCAGCTGGTATGACTGTCTACAGGGGTAGAATTTGTCACAGAAAAAAATCCTGTCCGTGCCTCTAAAACTCAAAGCTCCGTTTGTCTCCCCTTTTGAGAGACTCCTTGTTCCTTCAGAAAACTTTCATTCTGCCGGTTTTACATGTCAGTTATTTATTTACTTATTTATTATCAGTTAGTTATTTAGTAATGGTTCACATCATCTTTCAAGGCTGTTTATTCCAAAAGGTTCAACAGAAGCTCATTATTGGCTTGATATTTATTGGGGATTAGAGCTGTGACTGTAGGGAGATGCAGCCGTACAGCACACACACGCACGTCTATGACACGCTCACAGCTAACGCATCCAGTCTGAACTCCAGTGTAACAGTAACCATAAAATCAAGCTTCATCGTCTCACGTAGAAAACATTTTTACTGATCCGATGACAGAAATCTGCCTTTCAAGTCAAAATTAAGACGAAAAATTCTACAAACTTCGTTTGAGTGAGAGTAGAAGCTGATAGTGATTAAACGTTTAAAACATTTATCCGCTGATAGCAATAAAATACTGATAATGGTATGTTTAAAATGACAGTAACCAAATCTCATAGCTGAAATATAGCAGAAAATGCTGTTGAATATAAACCACACATCATAAACCACATTTTTCATCTTAATTTTCCTTTTTTTTCACCCAGGGAAGCCTGTTACGGAAACAAAATGAAACGGAAACCTGATTGATTTCCCTGCACAAGTGACCCCTCAATAATGATATTAGATCATAATTAGGATTATTTTACTGAAACTAAGATCAGAAACATTAATGATGATTACAGTAATTACGTATAAAAAATAGGGCTGAGAAACATCGACCAAATTCATTCATATTGTGATAAATTTCATGTTAAATGAAAATACTGTATATATAATTTTTAATTTGATTGAATTCTAATTATCACACCTGCACTTAAGTGAAAACTAGTTGCACAATGCTGATGAAGCCTCTAAAACGTACATTTAAAAAAGCAGCGTGTTTGTGAGAAAAATATTCTTCAGAAAATTGGGATGAATAAATGATAATTTCCCTTTTTCACATTTTTAATAATGATATTATGGGGAGTAAAGTAAGCATGAGTATGTATGTCTACGGCTCTGCCTGCAAACAACAGCTTGACTTCCTTTCTTCTGACTTTACGCTGATTTTATTGATAGAAACAATATTGCCAAATCTTGTATCATGTTTGATAATGCATTGGTATAATCCTAAAAACTAGATTTTCTTCAAATCCTTCTTTCACTCTTGGCACTTAAAAAAATCAAAGCGAATCAGTGAAAACAAGTGACACAACCGGCGTTTTATTTTGATTTCCCTGTTTTCATGATCCTAAGAAGCCAATTTTTTAATTGTAATTAAAATTCAACCAAATGCCCGCTCTGCAGTGTGTCATATCAGTATAAAATACAGCACACTTGTACATTTTTCTCTGACTTTGGCGACTAAATGGGCTTCAGCTGAAGGGCAGAATGAGGCAGATCAGTCAAACCTTGAAAAGCGCTGGGCTCAGTCAAACAGCCTTGGGGATGGAATGCAGGTTAAACCGGCCTCGCTTTAAGTTAAGACACATTCCTACCAAAACTAAATGACTTATTTTACTGAACATCTTTTTCTAATTACATAAAGTAATCTTCACATTTTTAAGATATCCATAAAGGTGTTTCCACTCTCTAACCATACACACCACATGCTGCTTTCATGCAGAGCAAATAAAATGACAGCTGTGCAGACCTGCTTTGATTTTCTTTGCCTAGAACTAAAGTCATCCTCCTAAAATTAAACCCTGTTTATTCTTTATATCACATTTTATAGTGGGCCACGTGAGAGGACATGGGGCTTAAACCTGCCCTGCGGACTCCTCATGTTCAAACAGACGGGAGCCCCTTGTCATTTAGAAGTAGGCTGATGTATGACCTGAAGGGGCTGCCTGAGCTGCTGCAGATGAAAGGGGCAAGTTTAATTCCACAGAGGAGGATTTGTCAGAGAGGTTGTGGCCTCTGTACAGCCAGAATCCTGATCAGGAAACTCTCTGGTTCCCAAATCCTGCATGAAGCCCTGATAAAATACTTGTCAACCTGAGAAGTGAGTGAAGAGTGACATGTGGGCTGATAATCCATCTAAAAAAGGATTTTAGGTTGCATTGACACTGCAGACCAAATCTGATTTATTACTCTTCAGGATCTGATTTTAGAGAGCTTGAACTGCTCTTGAATTTGATCATCTCGAGATTAATTTTGTCCACATTTTTGGTCCTTGGGTTTCAAGGGAGAAGCCACATTTTAAAGGCAAAACATCATCTGAACAAAACATCAGAGCTGTGGGGATGAGCTGCAGCCTCACGTCTCACTCCAAACACCGTTCTGCATAATAATTAAACCAAATAATCCCGGTCACAAAACAATAACTGACAAAATAAAACCATACAACTACTTCAAACGTTTTGGCAACAATTACGCACGGTGCCAAACACTCTCAGAAGTGGTCAACGGGGCGCGCGACCGGTGCCGTTACTCTAAACTTACTGATCTGCAGCCGTTTATATCGCTGCCCCGCCAAACGAGCACGCAGGACGTGGGTTTTGGTGGACACGGGGAATGTTCATAAAAGCGAAACCGTTTTTGAGAGCGCTGAGCACGCCTGTTTGACACCTTGCAGCGCAAAGAAACTCAGATTTGTGGCCAGTGAATGACGCGCTGCAGATTCGGCTCTTCTTGAAGATCTATTCCTAACAAATACGTGCCTTACAGAGCGACGTTTATAGTGCGTAATTCCCACACCGCCGTGCGTAAAGCAGCACTATGAGCGTACCTGAGATTTTCAGTTGGAGTTTGAGCAGCAGGAGCGCTTCCCGCTACCCTGCGTCATGACAAACATGGACAAAAATGTCCCCAAGTTAAAGAAGAAAGAGCAAAAACAATCACTTACTTTTGGCTTCTTCATATGGAACGACAGGAGTTAATCCAGTGTTGTGCGAAAGCCTATTTTATTTTACTTCTACGGGGAGGAAAGGGGTTGTCACCATCCTGTTGTGTGCACATATCCAATGCCTAAGTCAGCAGTATCCAAGCAGAGGAGAAAAATGACCCAAAAACAGCGAGAGGGAGGAGGTGAAGATGGTAGAACGGCAAAAACTGCGGAATCAAACTCTCAACCTTTGCAACCTGTGGGCTGACGGCGTGTGGCATGAAGCCCATCCATCTATCTATAGCACAGATCCAGACAGTGAGGGCTCGCGGCGGCGGAGCTGGACAGCGCGCGGAGGGAGGGAGTTAAGCATTTATAATGATGCGTAAAGAGCAGCCAAAGAGCCGCCCTCTCTCTGACGAGCCGTGCTGTGAACAACTTCTCTGCGAGGGACGAGTCTGCCAAACCAAACAGAGCTGCACACAGAACTGGTTCTCTGCGCCGGTTGCTCAACACTCATTTACTCCCAGCTAAGTGGTTTTACGAGCCCTTTAACCCCCGAATAACCACAGAGAGAGATTGTGGTTACACTAAACTCCCATTTGTCATTATAGATGATCATTAACATCAATTAGAGATTAAAGTGAGTACTGGTGAATGACGGAGAAAACAGGGCAGAAGCAGAGTAATGACAGAGTAATGACAGTGATTCTTCCTGTTCTCGCTGAGCGCCTGGCCCACAGGTCTGTATCTGAGTATATTAAACATGAGTTAGGAGTTAGCACCTTAAAGGAGGGAGTCCCAGACTCTGCCATGACAAGAACTGTTTACTAAGGTCCCCTTTCAGTGTATGTTTTATTAAATGAAGTGTCTTATTACAGTTATGATGTCTCTTATATAGTTAATGACTGAACAAGTAGGTAAACTTATAATCTCTGAATTAACCTTCTGATTGCAGTTAAACAGATAACAGAAATGATGTAGCATATATGTTTTTAAAAGGTGAACATACATATTAATGTCATTATAAGAAACTTTATTAATATATAGCACTTTTCAAACAGGGTAACAAAGTGTTTTAGAGATAAAAGTAAAAGATAAACAAGAAAATAAATGAGTTAGAATGGTGGCACAGCTACAAATCACAGAAAATAAAGATTAATATAAGGAGGATGAAGCATATTAAAATGGCTAAAACTACCTCAAAATAAAAGCAAACAGAAACTAAAGCAATGGAAAAGAAACCAAAAGAGGATGAAGAGTTAAAATGATGAAAAATGAAAGAACAAAAGATGCCGCCTTATAAACCTGGAAATAAAAGAAGCACCAGAGGATGAAAAGCACACAAGGGATATCTCTTGTGAAAGCACATTGATACAAATGTGTTTTTTAGAGATTTAAAAGAGGACAACGAGGCCGCTGAACTGATCTCCTCAGGGGGTTTGTCTAGATCAGGGGTCGGCAACCTTTTCAATCAAAAGAGCCATTTTGCCCATCACGCCCACCAAAAAAATCTGTCAGGAGCCAC
The DNA here is from genome assembly GCA_036419115.1 of Scarus forsteni. Taxonomy (NCBI): domain Eukaryota; kingdom Metazoa; phylum Chordata; class Actinopteri; order Labriformes; family Labridae; genus Scarus; species Scarus forsteni. Next base: position 5,531,751 of record JAZDUH010000459.1, read on the forward strand.
AAACACATTTGAACCTTAAAATGACGACAGCTGCACCTGCTGACTCTACATTATAATGACATTAGATCTATAAGCAAACTGATTTACCACCTGACATGACTGCTCTATAATGGACCATGTACTTTTGTTGCTTTAACTTGACATTAGTGTTATACCATGTTATTCTGAAGTAATTCATTTAGAACTAAAATGACAACAATGGTGTGTTTACTTAGATTTTCAGGTTTGTCAACAAAAATAACCATCTATTAATATTAGCCCTGTTAACACTGTTATTTTCATTTTTTATTTTTTTATTGTTGTTGCTCCGTTATTTTTTTCTACAGGATCAGGTTTTACTTGCAGTGGAGTAATCATGGGATGGGAGTCAGAAGGTCTTCCCCTCACATTTCAAATTTAAATAATTTCTTTCCTGCATTCAGATCATTATTATGCACAATTTTATCATAATCATGAAGTAATCTTGTGATTCTTGAGGTGCTTTTCGGCATCTCATCAGTGTTTTAGAAGCTTATCCCACATAATAACTCAAGGTTTAGTTTCATGCCAATTTTGATGTGCCATAAAAATTGTCAGATTAACATATAACACAGTTACTCACACACCTGAGTTTGTAGTTAGTGAATGAGAGATCATGTGAGGGGGAGAGACTGACTGACTGCAATCATAACGCAAATATGGTAATAAAAAACATCCACCTGATATCTTTGTGTAAAAATCCCCCGCTTCAACAACGCCGTCACAGTTGCGCTGAATTATCGTCTCCCCGTGTCACTCGTCTTTTCCAAAACTTTATCGCCGACATGCCTCCGTTTAAAAAAGTTTGAATCCTTCACAGCAGCAGTTGAAAGTCTGAGAGTTCACCAAAACATCTTCATCAGAACTTAAAATGAACATCAAGTGAGCTCACAGCTAAAGATGCAGCAGCGTCCTGCTCTCTCTCCGACCTGCTGCACACGCAGAGGTCATGGGAGGTGCACACATGACGCAAAGTTCATGATGTAAAAACCAAGAAATTGTCATTTAAAGAAAAAAAGCAGATGGTGCTAAAACATGCAAAAATAACATCAATTAATTAGAGTTTAATGCAAGTAAAAGAAGACGCTTTTTGCTCTTCTGACCTCTGAGTCAAGAGAGCCCCTGGCAAGGGGCAAAAGAGCCGCATGAGGCTCCGGAGCCACGGGTTGCCTACCCCTTGTCTAGATAGATATAGATAGATAGATATATAAGGCATGAAAGAAGTCATAAAACCACTTTTTCTATTTTTACACACACAGTTTTATATGCATGTCTAATATTTCCATTTTTAACTAGAAAGCACTACCTCTGCCTAGGTAGCTCACATATAGCTGTTAAATCTATCAGCAAAAGTTTCATGATACAGTTACTTCACCTTTACTTTATTATTATCCCATTGGAATTGTGTTTTATAGCAGGCATCAGCACACCAGTACATGATAAAATAAAACATACAGGCGAAAGGAAAACCCTGAGCACAGGGGAAAAAGGAAGGCACTTAATCCACAAAATGCCAAAGGCTGAAGAATCTGACAAAGCTCCATGAATTCAGTAATGATGAACAGTTGAGGTAAAGCAGGTAAAAAGAGTCAAGAAATAAATAAAAAGAATCAATAAATAATCAGTTACAGTCAAGGATTACAGTCTAAATATAAAAAATCAATCTTATCCACTAGGTGCATAAAGTAGAAAACAGGTATAAGGGTTGTCAACGGCAACCGGAATAAAAGAGGTTCTGTCTCGCGTTGTTTTGGTTCTCGGCATTCTGGATCATCGGCCAGAAGAGATAAGATAAAGTTTCTATCGTGATATGACTCATGACCCTGAAATCCTACAGCTCGCACTCAAAATCATGTTGAAACTAGAAAAACACTCGGAGAGCGCAGACCTTCGCCAAGCAGCACAGTTCCCTGACGGTGATCCGGATCAACACCAAAATTGAATCACTTCTTCCTTTTCCCATGCTGAACATTTCCTGAAAATTTCATCAAAATCCGTCCATCACTTTTTGAGTTATTTTGTTCACAGACAGACAGACAAACTCTCCCGAAAACACAACTTCCTTGGCGGAGGTAATAATTATCATTAGTTAGACAGTTACTGAGGAAGAATGATCACCCACTAATGGTGGATCTGGATCACCACCAAAATCTTTTTTAAATTGAGCCATGACCAGCATCTCGTGAACATTTCAGTAAAATCTGTCCAGTAGTTTTTGTGTGATCTCGCTAACAAACAAACAAAAACATAACCATGGTGTCGGTAAATCCACCTGTATATATGTGGACGACACAGTGATGCAGCAGGCTTGCGTGTGCCTCACAGAAAGGGGGTTGCTTGTTTGAAGGGTTCTGTTTGGAGTTGACATGTTCTCCATGTTCATGTCTGGTTTTTCTTTGGGCACTCCAGCTTCCTCCCACTGACCAAAAACATGTTCATTAGGGTAACTGGTGACTCCAAGTTGCCCTCAGGTGTGAGTGTGAATGGCTTTCTGTCTCTCCTTATGGCCCTGTGATTGGCTGGAGACCCCACCTCAGCTGTTCCAATCTCCAGATGGATGCATGGATGGATGTACAGTGCTGCTTGAATGTGACCCTCCTTTTATCGTCAGCAGTTTTAATGGATGAATGTCAGATGTGTGTTTATCAATTGCATAAACTTGTTTGGTGGGACTTGTTTAAGTCTCCCATAAACTTGATGAAGCATGAATTAGTGTATGTGGGGGGTAAGGGAGTCAAGCAGGTAACACCCGCAGGTGAAACACATCTGGGTGCTTAATGCGCTTGGTCAGTGATGTGCAGGTTCTGCATCAGTGGTGTGTAAATGGGCATGAAAGGGCATGACTGTGTTCGAGATACTGATGGATAACTAACATAGAAACTCTGAACCATCAGTGAAGTGAATGTGAGAGCGAATGGGTGTGAATGAGTAAGTGTGACCTGCAGTGTAAATCAGCTTTGAGTAGCCAAAGACTAGAAAAGCGCTATTTAAGCTCAAGTCCATTTACCATTTACTATGTATATATTCTTTTCAGGAAATAAAAAAAACGTTTTTGACTGATTACTTTCTGAAGAAGTTTGCTTAACTGAAGACCCTCTACTGAATGAATGAATACTGTTTTGTCCCATAAAGTTTTCCTTGTTGCTTTTAGTACGTTTTTCGTTAATACGGTTAAAACCCACTCACAAGCATGGTTATTTACACATATGTATATACTGTATGTACAAACTATATAGTGTAGTACAAAGTATTTTTTTAAAAAATTATTCTCACAGTGAATGTATGTGCATTTCTGATTTTTACCTCCGCCAAGGAGGTTATGTTTTTGAGAGAGTTTTTTGTCTGTCTGTCTGTCCTTCTGTCTGTGAACAAAATAACTCAGAGAGTTATGGATGGATTTTGATGAAATTTTCAGGAAATGTTCAGCATGGGAAAAGGAAGAACAGATTCAATTTTTGGTGTTGATCTGGATCAGCGTCTGGCTGCCATGGCGAAAAATGTGATTTCTGTGAATAACTACTGAACTAAAATAGATATCATTATGAATCCAGTTGCTAATGGTATGTTTTCATGGTCAAGGAATCTAAATATTTTGATGAAAGAAAGGTAGGACTAATATTTATGGTCAAAATCACAATATGGCTGAGGACTGTGGTGCTGGCGGAGGCTTGCGCTCTCCGAGTGCTTTTCTAGTTCCTTCTGTTGTCATTTATTCATTCAGCAAGTCACTTATAAAACTCCTAGATGATTATTTTAACTTTTTTTCATTCATGCTAATGATCAATTCTGATGTTTTAATATTCAGTGACTAACAATGCCAGAAAATAAGAGATCTATGACACACTTTTTCTTCCTCAACTCCCCTTAAAGGATAAGTTCGGTTTTTACAGCTTTTACATTGTTTATAGAATGAAGTAGAACAATATACTCACCCAGAAGGCTTTCCTGATCCAAACAGTGCTTCTGGAGATATTTAGATCCAAAATCGAGCGGCGGACATCCGTATAATGGTAGCACACAGGGCATAGATTGCCGCTCCTAAAACTGCATTAATCGTCCAAAAACTCCAAAGTGACAAAACATGAAATCCAAGAAAGTTAATGTAACAAAACTAACAGATTTCATTATCAAGTGGAAAAAAAGCATCTGCAGGGCACCAGAACCAGGACAGATTTATTATTTTAAGACAGACACAAGCCAATAATTAACTAACCAGACAGACAGCAGGCAGTGCTTAAAAAAGAGTTGAATCTTTGTCATCATGCTGTCTTCATCGTGACAGCTTCTTGGTGATCTTTTTAAGCATCTGGCAGAGTTCTGATTTGCTGTACTTCTGACTAAATGACAGTCCCAGGAAAAATTAATATCATTTAATGTATTAATCGTCCAAAAACTCATGTTTTTCACCAATATTCCATCATGGTCCGCTCACGCTACTCCTCCATTGCAGTCTGTGTCACTCCAGCTGTGTGGCTGTTCCGACCTCTGAATTCAAGTTTGAGTTCGAGTTTGTTTACGTGCCTCAGCACATGCGCAGTGCGGCTTATTGTTTCAGGGGAAGACGGTCTGCTATAAATCGACTTTCTTCTTCCAGTTTTGTGCAAAATGGATGAATATCTATCGGATGAAGATGTTGTGGAGGAGAACTTTGAATATGATGGGTGTCTTTACAGTTTCGAGCCACAGTATACAGATGAGGAGCTCAACGAAAGGGGGAAGCGCTCCAGAGAGTACTGCGCATGCGCTGAGGCACGTAAACAAACTCTTGAATTCAGAGGTCGGAACAGCCACACAGCGCTGTGTGGAGTGACACAGACTACAATGGAGGAGTAGCGTGAGCGGACCATGATGGAATATTGGTGAAAAACATGAGTTTTTGGACGATTAATACAGTTTTAGGAGCGGCGCTGTATGCCCTACGTGCTACCATTATACGGATGTCCGCCGCTCGATTTTGGATCTAAATATCTCCTGAAGCACTGTTTGCATCAGCAAAGCCTTCTGGGTGAGTATATTGTTCTACTTCATTCTATAAACAAAGTGAAAGCTGTAAAAACCAAACTTATCCTTTAACAAACTTGATCCCTTCTGGAGTCTGAGCTCAGATTTTCTTTTTTTAAAGCCCCAATAATAAAAAAAAATTAAGCTGCAGAAATGTAATGTAAACATATCATTATGTTCTTTGTGGTCAGACGTTAAACACTGATAATCAGATGCTTTGTGAGTTAGGGATGGACTTGATGCTGTGTTACTTTGTAATCTCTAATTTTTCCTGGGACTGTCATTTAGTCAGAAGTACAGCAAATCAGAACTCTGCCAGATGCTTAAAAAGATCACCAAGAAGCTGTCACGATGAAGGACAGCATGATGACAAAGATTTGACTCTTTTTTTAAGCACTGTCTGCTGTCTGTCTGGTTAGTTAATTATTGGCTTGTGCCTGTCTTAAAATAATAAATCTGTCCTGGTTCTGCTGCCCTGCAGATGCTTTTTTTCCACTTGATAATGAAATTTGTCAGTTTTGTTACATTAACTTTCTTGGATTTCATGTTTTGTCACTTTGGTATCAAAACAGATGATGATAGATTATGTGCAGTCATATTAGACTGAAACCATCTGGTATAACAACAAATAACAAATAACTAGACAGAATCTATCTTAGCCGATTGTCAAACTTTATTTTGAACACATTTAACACATTTCACTGGTCCTAAATTTACTGCTTTATTCTCTCCTCTTGAAGTTTATAACACAATAAACATCATTAACAAATACAGGGCTGGGCTGTTAAATCACAGGCTCAAAAATGAATTATTAAACAAGTTCAGCACCAAGATGGGTTTTTATTTAGCATGAATGCATCAAAGAAATAAAGAAGCTTCATTGACTATATTTATGCCATGAAGCACTTTTCCAAATGGATGACTTTACAAATCAAACAAGGCAACATTCAAAACACAACCAGCAAAGAAGTGATAGTAATCCCAACCTAAAACAATTAACCTCAGTCTATGAGGCAGACTTTCTGGATTTAGCACAGAAATTAAAACCAGATCCAAACCTTAGTTCAACTGTTCACTTTTAAACTTTTTCAACCGACAGATGGTACAGCTTTTATTCTGTCTTGATCAGACTTTAATTTTGATCTTTAGTTTTAAGTCCTGCTGCTTTTCTCTTATTTTTTTTTTTATCCTCAAACCTCTGTCAACTCAGAATGAGGGAGCTTAAATTAAGACTTGCATTTATTTGTAAAAATGTGCAGCAACACTAGGCTGGTCAAAGTGATGAAGGCTCAACAGCCTTTTCACTTCATTAATTACAAAAATAATACTTTTTTAATGTTATTTAATTCATCAAATAAATGTTGAGGCATCTTTTGCACGGCTAAACTCTCACATAATGGCATTTGTTTTAAAAGAGGCCCTTTTTCAAATTGACGATTTACTGTAAAACGTTCAGCTTCAGGGGTTCTCTCCCTTGTTTTAAGTTCATTGGGGTCATTGAACCGTACAACTTGGCTGTAATAAATATAAGTGCCCCTTTTTTCCATCAGATTGTTTATTTATTGGCTTTGTTGGCTTGATAGAAGCTGTGTTTGACTGTGCAGAGCTGTTTGGATGGGGCCCAAGTTTCTGACAGTGCCCCTGATTAGAGTTAAATCTTGATGCTCTTTAGCTCATTGACAGCACTGTTATAGTTCTCGATGGTTTAATACAGGGATATGGGGTGCATGTTAGAACAACCAGGTGTTGGACCTTTGAAGAAAAAGCAACAAGTCACAGGTAAATCTCTGGCATAAGTAAACTTCCTCGAAAAGTATTCTATAAAAAAACTTCTTTAGAAAGTATACTGTAAAAAAACATCAAAAAGTCCTCACTAAAAAAACTTCTTTAGAAAGTCCTCAGTTAAAGGATAAGTTCGGTTTCTACAGCTTTCACATTGTTTATAGAATGAAGTAGAAGAATATACTCACCCAGAAGGCTTTCCTGATGCAAACAGTGCTTTGGGAGATATTTAGATCCAAAATCGAGCTGCGGACATCCGTATAATGGTAGCACACGGGGCATGTATAGCGCCGCTCCTAAAACTGCATTAATCATCCAAAAACTCATTAGTTTCACCAATATTTCATCATGGTCCGCTTGCGCAGGCTACTCCTCCAAGACAGTCCGGGGTCGCTCCACCCATGTTTTGGTAACTGTGCTGACCTCTGAACTGAAAACTTTCCTTACAGCTACCGCGCATGCGCAGTACAGCTTCCTCCTTTCGATGAGCTCCTCATCTGTAAACTCTGGCTCGAAACTGTAAGGACACCCATCATATTCAAAGTTCTCATCCACAACATCTTCATCCGATAGATATTCGTCCATTTTGCATAAAACTGGAAGAAGAAAGTTGTTGAGTAGCCGGCGGTCGCCCCTGAAACAATGAGCCGTACTGCGCATGCACAGCAGCCATAAAGAAAGTTTTCAGTTCAGAGGTCAGCATGGTCACAAAAACATGGGTGGAGCGACCCCGGACTGTCTTGGAGGAGTAGTGCGAGCGGACCATGATGAAATATTGGTGAAACTAATGAGTTTTTGGACGATTGTTGCAGTTTTAGGAGCAGCGCTATACATGCCCGTGTGCTACCATTATACGGATGTCCGCCGCTCGATTTTGGATCTAAATATCTCCCGAAGCACTGTTTGGATCAGGAAAGCCTTCTGGGTGAGTATATTGTTCTACTTCATTCTATAAACAATGTGAAAGCTGCAGAAACTGAGCTTATCCTTTAAAATCTTTTTCAGAAAATCATTAATAAAATAACTGCTTCAGAAAGTTCTCAGTAAAAAAACGGTTTCAGAAAGTCCTCATTAAAAACTTCTTCAGAAATTCCTGTTAAAGTCTTTTACAGAAATTCATTAATACAAAAAACTGCTTCAGAAAGTTCTCAGTAAAGAAAATCTGCTTGAGAAAGTTCTCAAAAAAAAAAAAAAAACTTCCTCAGAATGTTGAAAGTACATTTTTTACATTCAGAGAGTTATAGTTCAGAGACAGAGGAAGTCACAAAATGTTTCATCAGATGAAGGCAGAAACAAATGAGTCAGAAAATCATTTAAAATGCATCAGACAAAGAAAAAGGAGTTTATCATAGATTATTTTCTCTGTTTCTGGACTGTTTTTAACTAAAGTTTAACATGTAGTTTTTACATCTGAGGTATGCCTCCTGACTCTGAGACCTGATGACGTCCTCATCTGTGCACCAACAGGAGCGTTTATTATCAGGCAGCTGCATAATGTCATCATGTTCTAACAACAGGAAAAAGTTACTGGACTGTAAAAATTACAGTAGTTATAAAAAAAAAAACTCATAAAAAGAAAAGTTGGTGAATAATTATTGTAATTCTCTTTTACCAGGTACTTTATTTGGTCATTTTATGTTCTAATGAATATTTACAGTCATACTAATAAAATAAGAATGTGAATTCTTTTTAACTGATTCAGACGCATGACTGTTAGTTTCTATTACTTACTTTGAGTGAACTCTCTGCTAAATAAAGACGTCTTTCTTTTAATCAGTGTCACTCAAAACCTTTGTGTGGATTAGTATAAGGTCTTAAATTAATATTTCAGGGACAGCTGCACTTACCTGCTCCCCGGTGACTAAATGACAGATTAAGTGGTGAGTTTGTCACAAAACGCAGCGCAGTAAACGTTCTGATCTGGAAGTGAGATCACATGATGTTAACAAAGCCTTTTAAACAGGTCTGGCTCTGCGTCTGGATTAAACCAACACGGAAAGCCAATCACGTCCTCCTTTGGCCATGACTAACATTCCCTTAGAATTTTAGCCAAACCTATTGAAAACTTTTGGAGTTTTCTTTCTAACAGACGGATGGACAGACAGCCAAGGAGGTGATGTTTACATGGTGTCTGAGGTAATAAAATAAAACTTTTTGACTTTTTCTTTTATAGTTTTCTTTTATTTCCATTCAGGACAATTTTCATATAAATTAAGGAAATTGATAGATAGGGAAAACAGGGATGCACAATATCAGATTTTTGCCAATATACAATATTTTTTGATTCCTTATCACCAATATTGATACCAATTTTTCTGGGTCAAGAGCAAAAGCTCTGTACTTAAAAAAAAATAGACTTGTTCCTTTCACTGTCACTGTATATTTTTGCGACGAACAGATGTAAAACAAGAAAAACTGCATTTAAGTCAGCTCCAACCTGGTCTATTCTCGGCGCAGGCAAAGCGCACCCTCCACAGCTGTAATTTGATGACAGGCTCACATGTGCGCACATGTCAACAAAACCTCAGAGGCAGGTACACACACTGTCAGGCACATTTTAATGCAATAAACAATCACAGCATCACTATTTAATATGACCGTCTGAACCAGCATATACATTTGTATCTATATTAGCTGTCCCGTCACATTTGTCGGATTAAAGCCGTTTGTCATAATGGAAACTTAATCTGACGGCAGCTGGAAGTTTGATGGACATCTTACAAGTCAACAAAAACACCCTTAGCATCTGATACTGAGTTTATATCTGGCTTCTCTCATTTCATTAAATTCAAAGAAAAGAGGGAGAAAAAAGACGGAGAAAAAAGAGAGAAAATTAATGTAGGCTATGTCACTAGGGATTTACCGATGATTTCCCATATTTTTTAACTTGATCTAAAAATATGGAGTACATTATTGCAAGGAGGGTGAGGCAAAGACACCAGGAGAGTATACAGTATATCACTAAAGGCTCTGCTATTTGGCAATGACAAACCAGGAATGCAGGTGGATCACAAGCATGATGAATGGATAAGCCATCTGCTGTGTAACTGTCTCTTAATTTTGTACTCCTATTAATAACAAAGGAACAGATTACATCTGTCCCGGGAGCTGGCCCACATGGTGACGCGCTTCATGGCCTCCGATGCGCGCCCAATGACCAGTACGTTCTCCCAGCTGCTGAAGTGACAGCAGCTCTGACCGTCTCCGCTACGGGGTCTTTCCAGCACACTGTTTCCGCGGTGGCAGGGATCATTCAGACCGATCAGACACTGCACCTCAGCCACAGCGCATTTAAAGGCAAGGAGATTGGTGAAGACAACACTCGGCTGTGTTAAACCCGCTCACGCCTTTTCTCCTTCCTTTCTGGCACTTGCGCGGAGGGGCAGGGACGGGGGCGTGGATGCGCCTCTCTTGGCACTGCAGGAAACTTGCAAAGTGCGCTGGTCATACCCTGTCCACACAGCGAAGGCCGACACAGGGCAGGTGCACCTGCGACTGGTCTAAAAAATTAGAGCCCTTGATTTTTAAGTGCACCATGCTGTGATGAGAAGGTGAATCAGTGTTGTGCATTTGTGTACTCTGTCAATATTCCTGCTGATATATGGCCAATAAACTGGCTGTAATATCTGCAAAAATTTCAATATCGGTCGGTAGGAAACTTAACTTTATAGGCTGATGCTGATATCAAACTGATAATATGGTGCATTCCTAAAGGAAAATCTTTATGAAGATTCATAAACTGAAGAACTGGTCATACATCTGAAGCCCTCAAACCCTGAAAGTGCATTCTCCTTTTGTGTAGTGTGTGTGTGTGTAACAGTGAATGAGTGACTCAGTGTGAATGAGTCAGTGTGTGTCACTGCCTCATGAGTCTGCTCACAATGCTCTATAAGAAATGAGAACAATGTGGGGACCAGCAGCTGTGAGGCTCATGAGTGATATAATGACTTACTGAACATCGTGGACAACATGGCTGTTGATTTGGAAAGTGACGTATGAATGCAGGACTTCAACAGAGACTAAATCACATGTGTTTTTTTTCCTTTTTAAATAAGACTGTTGAGGTACCTTTCTTTTTGTGTGTACTGTATGCACACATTTTCAGTCAACAATAGAGCTGATATAAGAGGACAGGTTGTTGAATATTAGGACATATTCAAACTACGCTGTTGGAGATAGAGCAAAACAAGCAAAATCCTGTTGTGTATGAACAGTAATGTTTATTTACCCAGTCAGTCAACATGTTTATAAAACGCAGTTATCACAAATATCATCTCAAAACACTAAAAACAGAGTAGGTCAATGCCAAATTGTTAATAAATATAAATAAAAAACTGTGCTTCACAAACTTGTAAGACCACCACCCAACATAAGGTTTATGCAGCATGAACAATAACCAAAATCATGTTTATTATTAACCTTTATTTAACTTTGAAACACAGTATAGCTGTAGGAAATATCAAATCAAGACATTAACATGGATAAGTGTATGAAATTTTCATTTGAAATTAAGTAGGCAGGTTGCAACATTCAGCATCTTTAAGCAATATCAATTTCCGTATGAATGAAAAAGAAGTTGTCCACTCAATTTTCACTTTGATCATTAATTGCATGATACCTGTTATTTTCAAAGTCATTATTGCAGATATGGATATCAATATTTTTTGCCATTAGCAGTGAACTTTAATTTTCTGTTTTTTTCAACTGGGAGGTCTATTTGTGTCATAAACAGATGTGAAGCAGAAAAAATAACATTTTATTGTTTAATGAAAGACTGGGATTTTTGCTATCGACAAGCATCCGTACTCAATGACCTGTCCTCAGGGGAAGAGCTGATCAGTTGTATCACTGGTAATATTATTCTGTTTTGCCGACGACCCCAAGTGACTCCTCTAAAAATATCAAATCATCTTATTCTGTGCTTGTAAGACAGAGGAAACATCTGATTCTGGCGAGGCCCACGAGCGCTATAAAATCAGGCTAATGGCTGCCATCTCTAAGTTCTGAATGGTGGTAAACAGCTTGAGTTTTTAATATTTCTTTTTTTAGTGTATTCAATGTTAAAGGTCTTTCAACCCTTACAGCCTCTCCTCTGGGATTTCCATAGCCTGAGAGCTACCTAAATTTAGATATTTCATAATAAAGATGAATATTAAGTGTATTATACTCTGTGAAGGAGATAAAAACATGTTTGTGTAAGTTCGTTACCTAATGTTGAACTTTACAGTCACATAATTGTCCTTTACGGCCTTTAAGATTTTTTTTTTTTTGTCCCATTTGGTTTTTGGGTTATTTTTGAAGTTATCATAACATCCTTTTGGTTTCATGTGACGCCAGTTAATTTTTTGGTTACTTAATCATTTGAGGCTTTTCCGTGTGGGCTGCCTGACAGTTCGCTGCTTAGTTTCTTACCCAAATTCCTGTCTCAGACCTCTGTTAGTTTGCTGTGGGTGGTACTTTACTCTTTTTTTCTTTTTTACTTGAAACCTGCATTAGAACAACTTTCAGTTTCACCAGACCTGTATGAGTCATCAGATCATCTCCTCAGGGGCAGCTGACAAGACATGAGATGAAACAACAGGTTTCTCCTGAAAACTCTCTGAGTACCCGCCAAAACCACAGGGCAAATTATTTCAGCGTGCTTTTAAAGTCTGCAGCATAAATCAGCAGTGGCGGCTCCTGACAAATTTCTCAGGGGGGGCAACAGTTGTGGTAGTGACTACAATTCACCGTTCAGTGGATAAATTGATAAGCTAAAAAAGTCATATAGCTTACTTTGCAGTGGTACATTGCATTGTTTAATTTGTTTCCTGTCGATGGCAGCACAAGACATAACATGTAATGTACAGTATTTTTGTAAAGCTAAATTAAGTTAATGTCTAAAATACTAAACATTTGGTTCCACAGTACACACTTACTTATTGGGTGGTCCTAAATAATTTTTTAAATAATGTCATTTTAACAGGATGCCTAATCATTATTTGTCAATAAATGAGTCAGGAAATGTCCTTTGACAAATTGTTTTCATGAGAAATAAATGTAAACTGGTCTGGCAAATATTTTGCATTATGTTAGAAATGCTTAAAACAGTGTCTCATTACAAAAAAAAAATATATAAATTTTCAACAGGTTTCTCTTCAAGTAAATTGTAAATAAACATGTACAGAAGTTTTTGAGATGATAAAAAATAAAATTAACCCATTAGCAGACAATCAAACATTCTGGTTTGCCTCCAGCATTTAGTTTCTATGTTACAGTTTTTTTGTTTTATAAGACCATGTCCAGGCGATTTTCATTGACAATAAGTTCCTAAAACAATTTCTGTCCAGATGAAGACAGAGTCCAAGTTTGCTGTCCTCACATCTATTGAGGAATATTTCTGCACATTGCACTGCTTCCTCCCTCTGTCAATTCTCAATATGCTCTCTTTTGTTGTACTTTGAGAGAGTTGTTATTGATTCTCAACTGTAATTTGATTTCAATAATTACAGGCCAATTGCAATACTACCACAATTCTCCAAAATACTAGAAAAACTGTTCAGCAGCAGACTAGATAATTTTATTGAAAAATATAATTTGCTATATGGTAGTCAATATGGGTTCAGAAAAAATCACTCCACAGCATTAGCGATAATGGAAGCTGTAGAAATAATCACTGACACGATTGAACAAAAGAAATTTTTATTGGAATATTTTAAGATCTAAAGAAAGCATTTGATACAATTGATCACAATATACTTTGTTATAAACTAGAAAGGCTAGGCGTAAGGGGTGTAGCGCTAGACTGGCTCAGGAGCTACCTCAATGGCAGATACCAATACGTCCAATTAGCAGGAAAAAAATCAAGGTGCCTCAACAATATTTGCGGAGTCCCGCAGGGGTCCGTATTGGGTCCGAAGTTATTTACTCTTTATATGAATGATATATGTCAGGTATCCGAAACTCTTAAATTCATACTATTTGCAGATGATACGAGTCTTTTCTGCTTGGGAGACAATCTGAAGCAGCTGATCACTACAACAAACAAAGAGTTAAACAAGCTACAAATCTGGTTCAATATAAACAGATTATCTCTGAACCTGGACAAGACCAAATTTATGTTATTTGGCAACAAAAAGAGTGACTGTGATGCTAATGTAAATATAAACGGCACCAAGATACAAAGGGTTAATTAATTCAAATTTCTGGGAGTAATTATTGATGAAAAGTTAAACTGGAAACCTCACATATCTTATACGCCAAAAAAATTAGCTAGGAGTGTGTCAATACTGTGGAAGGCACAAAAACTGCTGAATCAGAAATCACTTCTCACAGTTTACTGGGCTCTGGTGGCACCCCACATACAATACTGCAGTGAGACATGGGGAAACACAAAACGAACACTCAAAGTATATGAACATTGCAGAATAAAGCGGTAAGAATTGTTCACCACGTGAGCTACAGAGCACACACAAATCAGCTGTTTATTACGGCAAAGATCCTTAAACTATATGACCTAATAAAATATCGGACTGTACAGGTATTGTTTAAGGCCGCACACGGTCAGCTACCGAGGAACCTACAAACACGGTTCGTAAAAAGAGAGACGAGTCACAACTTAAGAGGGGAAATGATTTTTGAAAAGAGAAAAGTAAGAACTACATTGAAAGCCATGACTATCACAGTTAGTGGAGTCAATCAATGGAACAGCTTACAAGGAGAAACCAGGTGCAGCGGTACCATGAATATATTTAAGAAAAAAATTGTCAAAATGACCTTTGACGGATATGAAGATGATAATATCTGACTGTGTAACATCTAAAAATTGTCAAGACCTGACGGATGCTGAAACGTAAACATGTGGGTATGTTTGGTCTGTGAGACAGCAGGAAAGACCAAATGTACCAAAACAATGATAGTGAATGAAGTGATGGTGCAAGTCAAGTGAGGCAGCAGTATATATCCCACTAACTGCAGAGGGACAGACAGTCTCAAAATGGATCCTCTAAGTTGGGCTCTCAACGCAATCGATAAGGTTTTCTCAAACCGTCAAGCTGGCCCGGGAGAACCAAAATGCCCAGATGGAACATTCCTAGCTGGGTACGCAATGGACAGCTGGAACAAATGGAGAGTGGTGTGTCTGTCAATCCTGGAGGTCGAGAACGTGGAAGACGTGTTCATGTTTGCCGCAATTGGAGTAGCGATTACAATCCTGGGACTGGGCCTCGGCAGGATTATGTGGAGGCTGAGACGTATGAAGGCTGAGTTTGCAGCAACGAGAGAGGCAATGCTGCAAGCATGCGATGAGATCAAGAGAGCCGGAGTTCACAGAAAGATGGCTCGCGCACCCTTCAACAAAATCCGAGAGGGAGGCGGAAACGCCCGCATGGCTGAAAACTGCAGCAGAGCCCAGGTCGACAGTGCAGGAGCACGCCTGGGTGAAGAGAAGACTGACGACGAGTCACACGTTTAACACGTTTGAAACCTGAAAAAAAAAAAAAAAAAGAAAAACAACGTGGACACACCACCCCCACATCACTAACAGGGACTGTTTTAAAATAAAAATTTAAAAAAATCAAATCAAGGAACTTTAAAAAGACACTCATGAATTATGCCGCACGTGGAACAAAGGATTGGACATTAAAGGTCACATATGGACACTAAAAGACAGTCAAGAATTATGTCATACTTCTGTAAATGGAATAAAAATTTACAATAATCTGATGATACGTGAAAAAAAGAGGAGACTAAATATTGAGGAAATGGGGACGGGACTAGATAAGCTCTGCTTCTTCCGTCTTCCCTTTCGAACATGTACAATGTGATCATCTATTGACAATGTGTGATATTGTATAAGTGTGCTGACATGACCGAAATAAAAATCAATTCAATTCAAATTCAATTCGATTTCACTTCCCATCCTTGGTCTTAATATGTTCATACGTGCACGTACCGGCAAATATATGGCAAAAATATGGCAAATATACGGCAAAATATGGCGAATATACGGCAAAAACAGCAAATATACGGCACAAACAGCAAATATATGGCAAAATATGGCAAATATACTGCAAAAATGGCAAATATACGGCAAAAATATGGCAAAAGAACAACAAAGAAACACTCCAGAATGATGCTAATGCTATCATTAACAACATTTGAACACTATTTAATCCAAAAATACTGATAAACCATCGATATATCACTCACATTAACTTTGAATCATCTCTCTTGCATGCGCGCGCTTTGCGTCTCGTCTGAGCAGGCATTAGTGCGTATGACGTAATCACGCTGGGGCAAGCCCTCCCTGAGTACATGGAAATGCATTGTAAGGTCCAAAATTCGAAAAAAAGAGTCTCTCCATGTAAGTCTACGAGAGCGCCTGGGGCGATTTTCAAACTGACTGAATTCGCCCCAAGGGGACGGGGCCGCTGCTTGGACATTGACATTGCAGCGATATTCGGGCTGCTGATTAAACAATAATATGAAGACTTAGACAGGAACCATCAGGGCACAATGAACTCTTTTCTCTCTTTTTTTCTCGTGGCTTAAGGAGGGCGATGCACCATCGTCCACTATGGACCAGCCGCCCCTGCAAATCAGCCTGTCATAATTTCAACAAGACAAACTTGTTTACTGATGTGTCCAGTTGATAAAGTCCCTCACACACATTCCCTTGTCTCATGGCGACTATTCATCCGGACTACAGGGCAGATGAGTTCCGTCTAGGCGGAACTAATCTCAGTGAGGACATTAGTTCCGCCTAGACAGACCGCGGTAAACTGCCAGATAATGCTGCTGCATCATCAGCTGCAGTGTTTAGTGTTTGATAAGTGAGTGAAAAGGATACAGCTGGATTAATGCCCGTTTATACATCCTATAATGTGATATATGATATGATCAAAGTGAAACTCTAGCGGACGTGACGTCACCGAGCGACGGCCGACGGCAGCGGTTACATTATGGACGCGTGACGCTACATTAGTGGGCGACGCGACTTTGGTAGCTGGGTCGCTTGCGGTGTGAACGCACCTTTAGTGTATCGGGGTGGAAGCCTAATGCAGTCCTAAGGCAAACGGCATTGGCATGGCATATACGGAGCTCAATCGGGTCGATCGTGGCTCAATCCGGAAAGCTTTATGAGGACGACAGACAAGGATGTATCTGTTTGTGCCCCGACTGTGTGCCGTTCAAGATGGCACAAGCGATGGGGCTTAGTCAGGGTTTACGTGACGTGAACTGAACTCTAGCAAGGCTGACGTCATGTCAGCGGAATGGAAATTCATGGAATCCTCGTCTTATCGTTGTATTAACCTAACTGGAGCGGGACGAACGCCCCCGAAGCGCTGTAGATGCTCTACTGACGGTGTATTTAAGGGGTGTGTCCAGGGGTGAGACAGTCATTTCATCCTGTATCATAGCGATCACACCAGCCTTGTCAATCGTGTACAGTTGTGCATGATCGCTATGGGAAACAGGAATGTGTGACTGGGGCATAAGAGAGTATAAAGATATTATAACTGGGCGTGATGCATCGACAGGATGAGATAAACAACATGTGACAACGTGCAGAACTTTTGTCAGGGTGTTCGTGGGGAGCTATACTCACTGTCCTTTAGTTTGCGTTTTCCTTTTACTGGCCCTTTCCACACATACAACCCTGCTACCGTCAGGATAATACATGTGCAGCCCGCCCAGATAATTCACCAATATGGCCATTCACATTTGCCCCTCTCAGCAGGGAGTAGCCTCTGCATGACAGCGGGCACAACAAATTAACTCCCCTGTTTCTTAATTACTAAAGGACAAATAATCGGTCATCAGGCAGATGAGAAGATGTGTTTGGGTCTTTGCAGTCTAACATACAGTTAAGATGATTGAGGTCTTGATTTATAGGATGTTTCTAAGGTTTGGTCCAGATGTTCACCAAACGTGCTGTGTACATACAGGATTAGGAACCTCCATGTGTGCACTGAGTTTGCTCTGGATCCGGTGATAGATTTATTTTTTCCCTTCATAAGGAAGTTGATAAGCTTAACCCTTTAAGTACCAGCTCAACTGTTTGGCAGAGGTCAAATATAAACACAGGGATATTTAAAGTTTTATAAAACGGAACTAATCACATAATTGTTTGATTCCCTTAACATTTCAGGGAACAGAGAAAACTACAAACAAACCAAAAACCAGATATTTTCTTGGTTTGGGATTCAAAGGTTTGAAAAGTTAAAAGTTGATTACCTGATGACTTAAAATTCATAAATATTTGAGACAAAGTCAATTAGAAAAGGCCTAAATGTTTGCAAATACAATAGCAATAACAGTAACTTAAAATAGATGATAGCATTTGACAAACACACCAAAAATGTCTCTTGATTAATAACTACATTATCTCATTAAATGTAAGTATTTAAAAAAATAATGAGGGTGATAATAATAAAAAAACTTATAAAAAACCACACAAAGGAGATATCAGTTCATTTGATTAGTTTGCAGTTTTTCTGTTAACACT
This sequence comes from Scarus forsteni, assembly GCA_036419115.1. Lineage (NCBI taxonomy): Eukaryota > Metazoa > Chordata > Actinopteri > Labriformes > Labridae > Scarus > Scarus forsteni. Next base: position 5,550,040 of record JAZDUH010000459.1, read on the forward strand.
GACAAAAACAAACAATGATGTGTTATTTTTTGACACATTAAATATTTCTGAGTTTATCCACCTCTGTCAAACAGTTGAGCTGGAAGTTAAAGGGACAGTGTGTGGTGTTTAAGTGGTTTATGAGCTGAAAACAAAGTCTACATTCATAAATATGTCTTCCTTTGTTTCGAATTTCCTCTGCCAACAATCTGACTTGTCCTCCCACGTGAAGAATTTATTTTCTGTGTTTACATATAACGGGTAAGTCCTACATATACGTCAATGTCCTTCCAGTAGATAAAAACGATGAACAGCCGAGAGGGGCAAAAAGCACGTAGTGCTACTGGCTGCGGCTAAACGTGTTCTCGCTCAGAGCCAGCGTGACTGAAATGAAAAATATTTTCACTACCAGATGGGAGACCAAACTACACAGTGTGGCTTTGAAGATTCTTCATGTTGCAGCCTGTTTTCTTGTTTGTTTGTTTTTAATGCTCTAGATAAATGTCTTTATTTGATATTCATTCTGATATACCGTTAATAAGAACAGCTCAAACAACCAGTTTCCCCTTGGGGATTAATAAAGTATTTCTGATTCTGATTCTCAGAAAAGTGTTCATAATAAAGTGGCCCATTAGAGTATTTCATAACAAAAGGGAAACAGTAAAAACCAAGGAATCTGGACTGGTGACAAACTGTCTTTTAAAATGCACTGAAACAGGCTTATAGCCAAATTTATGCAACATGTGAGTGCTCTATTTAGAAATAAGTTGTTTTTTCTTCGTTGACAGGAAAAGAATCACTGAAACTGTTTCTCTGTTAGATTAGACTGACTTTATTTATGATAGGGCGGCACTAAACACATTTATTTTTCATAAAATATTATGCGTCCTGTGTCAACAGAGGATTAAATGCCTTGGTGATTAATTCAGCCCTCGTATTTATTTATTTCAAAACATTTTGCATACACACCCAACCTCCCATATCCCATCTTTAAGACTGCTCTCTAGGAGCAAGTCCCGGCTCTCTCTGCAGAGCTCAGGGTACTCTCTGAGTTTGGAAGACCTGCTTTTACTTACATACACCAAACACTTGGAATCTGCTTCAGAGAGGAGACAAATAATTGGAAAATTGAGCTAACCATCAGGGAAATTCCAGGATTTGGTTATTGACATAGATGTTGCGTGCTTCTGTTAAAACTCTATTTAAAAAACCCTTGAACTGCCTTCACTTTTCAATGCTTAGATTTGACGAGGTGCAGAAGTTTTGGGCCATTTTAAAATCATAGCATCACACTAACCTTGCAGGGCGGATTGACCTGTCTGATTCATTATCTGAAAACTAGGGCTGTAATCAACCAAAGAAATTGTTGGTCGACTACAACACAGCAATTTGTCGACCAAAATCGACCAATGGGGGGGGGGGGGCAGATCCCCCCCCCCGCGTTTCCCCCCTCGCGCCTCTTTCCCTCCTGTCTTTCTCTCAACCCAAGACTCTTTGCTTTCGTCTTTATCAATAATATGGGCAGTCACTGTCATACAGGACTATATTCGAAGAGACGTACACATCTGTTATCTTTATCTATTAACTTGGAAGCTTTTTCTTTTTTTCTCCCTCGTATTTTGCCGTTAGTGCATGCGTAATTGTGAGGCGCGATGGCACTGAATATCCAGAAAAACATTCGAACCTGGACATTCATGGGACTCTTTTAGTGTTCCCACACAGAGTTTCATGTTAACCATGTTGTTCACTGCAACAGACACTTTTCCTGCTGGAACTTTGAAGGCATCGCCAACTTCATAGTCACGCAGCGATGGTTCTTCCTGTGTGCGCCTCTCCTTTTTTTCTCTCAACACAAGACTCTTTCCTTTCCAGTCTTCATCAATGAAATGGGCAGTCACTCTCATATAGGGGTCCATTTGAAGAGACGTACACATCTGTTATCTTTATCTATTAACTCGGAAACTTTCTCTTTTTACTCCCTCGTATTTTGCTGTGAGGGCGTGCGTAATTGTCTGGCGCGCTGGCACTGAATATCCAGGTTCCAATGTTTTTCTTGGCCTTCCACGACACCAATGGGCCTCATAACCCTCAGAAATAAATTAGTCAATTCCTTCTGTGATGTAGTTTTTGCATTTGGGCGTTTATATGAGGCATAAAATCCAGCGCGGGCTTTGTGAGGGATCCCGCCGCTGCAGCGCGGGCAGAGCGCATAGAGTTACAAAACAAATACGCGATTATTAGACTAGAATATTGAAATGCTCTTAAATAAAAATATTGAAACGAACGATAAATACATTAAAATGGTGTTCTGAGACATGATGGGGTGCTCAGAAAATACCCCCATTTCACTTGATACGTTTCTCCTGATGAAATGAACTGCTGGGAAAAAAATAAATTGACATATTTGGTCGACCAATCAGAATTTTGGTCGACTGAGCACGCATCGACCAATTAGTCGACCAGTCGACTTGGACTTTACAGCCCTACTGAAAACACACAGCTCCATCTCGCCAAGCTTCAATCTCCTACGACAACATCATGGTCAAAAGCTGGACGGAGTTTATCACAGGACAACAGTGCGAAGTGACTGCATGTTTGAACACCGTGGCAGTCCGCATTGATGTGGCAATATCTGCAGTTTTATGAGAAATTGACTCAATTTCTTCTTCAATGAGGACCAAGGAACGTCACATCAAGCTTTTCTTATGCTAATTATGATTTAGCTCTTCTCCTGACTGGGGATCACTGCTGGGAAACTGGGAGAGATACAGAAATCATCCACGGACGAGGACAGTTAGTCTTTGGTAGTCATTGTTACTCAGCGGTACCAAGTGAAATATGATCTTGGTGGTGATTGTCATCGTGTTCCAAATGATTAATCCGTGTTGTATATTAAATGTAATGCTGTGTTCACACCGGACGCTACTTGTACTACCTCGGCAATCACTCTCCATGCAGAGTCAATGTACAGCCGCGATGGGACAGGGCTAAACCTCCTGCAATGCGACAACCGCTTTTCACACTACCACATAGCTTGCAGCACGATGTGAAAGTAAAAAAAGTTGATTAATCAGCAGGTGTGTGCACGTGTGACGGTATCCTCCACAGACAGACGTGTGGGAAACACGGAACTAATGTCAGTGAGGACATTAGTTCTGCCTAGACAGACCGCGGTAAACTCACAGATGCTGCTGCTGCAGGGCATCAGCTGCAGTGTTTTGTGGTTGACAAGTGAATGAAAAGGATACAGCTGGAATAATGTCCGCTTACACATCCTACTATATGATATATGATATGATCGCGGTCAAATGGTGACCAAAATGAGGTATTTATGGACGCGCGACACTACGTCAGTGGGCAACGCAATTTTGGTAGCTGGGTCGCTTGTGGTGTGAACGCAGCATTAGACAATAGTCGAAGAACCAGACAATTGCCCGAGTCCCTCTGATCCGAGCCTCAAGCAAGTCTCAAGTTTTTTCTGTTGTGGGCAAGTCGAGTCGAGTCGACTCACAGGTTTTGTAAAGTCATGTCAAGTCAAGTCACAGGTTATGACGGGTCAAGTCCCTCACCATTGTTCCCCAGCCCACCCAAAAAGCGCTCAGATTTTTATCTTGAAGAGAGAAACCTTATCTTTCCAAGGTCAGTGTCAAAAAACAGCATCAGACTAGTCTGCCTGGATTAAAGCAGCATAAAGGTACTAATATTTGCAGGTTTCACTTACTTGGTCTCGTGTCCTCACGTGGCGGACAAAGTTCAATATTGTGCCCTCTTTTTCGCTTATCGAAGCGTTGCAGGTCGTGCACTTGGCGTGTCTTCGTTTTCCATCTGATTGAAATTCTTTATACGCAAAGAAAATAACTTTGGGCACAGAAGACATAGTAGTTCCCAATTTGAACCTCTAGTCCCACGCACTCTGCCCACTGATCATCGCTATTGCAGAAGCGGGTGTGTGGGAGAAAATGTGTGTGTGTCGTACTGTGTCGTGTGCGAGACACTAATAGGTGATGGACAAGTGTACTGTGAATGGAGCATCAATAAAGTGAACCTAAAAGGAAAGAGGGGCATATATCTCCTGTCTGGCTCTTCATGTAAAGCCTGAGTGAGTGCAATTTTCCAAATCATGCTGTCTCAAGTCAGGTCCAGTCTGGAGACATTTTCTGCCGAGTCGAATCTCGAGTTTTTACCTCCTGAGTCTGAGTCAAGTTGCAAGTCATCTCATTAGCGTCTCAAGTCGACTCGAGTCCGAGTCCCTTTGACTCGAGTCCAATTGTCTGCTAAGAACTGAAACATAGTTTAAGCTAACAGCTAACAACAGGGTCTGGCTGCTATGTCATACTTTGGTTTGATATGATTGGTCTGTGATGAGTGTGACTGGCAGAAAGATCATCCAGTCAGCAGGTGCAGCTGTTTTTGAAGGTTCAGCTTCTGAAGACATTTTCTGTGGGCTCTTCTCCAGATGAACCAGTGAAATATTTCTATGGCGGATATATGGAACTATCCGTCTAGCTTGTCAGGTTAGCATCACTGTTGCTGCAGGTTTATCAGCTGAACATCTAGGCCGAGAACCTCTTGTTCCATCACATCCCAAAGGTGCTCTATTGGATTGAGATCTGGTGATCTACTAGGGTACAGAGGACTTAATGTCATGCTAAAGAAAGCATCGAGAGATGATCTGCGCTTTGTGACAAGGTGCATTATCCTGCTGGAAGTCTCCATCAGAGGATTGGCCCACCTTGGTTATAAAGGAGTGGACATGGTCAGCAAGAACACTCAGGAAGATTGAGGGTTAAAACCTGACCAGGTGGTGCTAAAGGGCCCAAAGTGTGCCAGCAAATGTTTCTCGCTCCACTACATGAGCCTGGATTGCCCCTATCAACAGCAAAAACACATTTTTACAGTTTTGGTGAGCGTATGTGACTTACAGCCTCAATGTCCTGTTCTTAACAAGCATGAGTGGCACTCAGTGTGGTCTTTTGCTGCTGTTGCCCATCTTCAAGATTTGCCACATATTTTAGTTCTGGGCTGGCTCTCGGAATTCCTGTGTTCTATCATCTCTAATCACTCTGGCCATTCTTCTCTGACCTCTGACATCAACAAGACATGTTCGCCCAGAGATATTTTCTCTTTTTTGGACCAGTTTTCATAAACTCTGAAGCTGATTGTGCATGAAAATCCCACTAAAAAGGCTATTTTTGAAACACTCAGACTAGCCCGTCCAGCACCAACAACCACGCCACATTCAAAGTTGTTTAAAGCAACTTTCCTTCCCATTCTGATGCTGATTTGAACTTCGGTAGGTCCTCTTGATCATGTATTCGCCTGAATGCATTGTCATTTAATTGGATGATTAGTTATTTGTGTTAACAAGCAGTTTTTAGGTCTTCCTAATAAAGTTGCATGTGCTTGTTGCTAGGGATGTATATCGTGATGATTTTCTCGATACTGATACAGATACCGATACTCCTTGTCGGTATCGATACTTATCGATACTCTTATCGATACTACAACACGTAAGGTAACAATAAAGCTTCAACAGAATAGAAGTAATGCATTACAAATGCTTCTCAGAGGCAAACAGACAGCTAGGGAGATGGGAAACCCCTTCATGCCGCCCAACAGACTGCATATACAGGCAGACCCATATATCTTGTGCTGCTAAAACTGATTCTGTAATGATGACTACTAGGGCTCTCACTTTATATTAGATAGTCGTATAACCTTTCCAATATGGGAATAAATATTCGCAACCGAATAGTAAATAAATATTCAAATGTAAAATATTGATTGTAGTAGCACATCAGGGCATCCAACAGAGGGCGCTGTGAGCGCAGCTTGACCGTCACCATCATCCGGTGCTCCTCTTGACCTCACTAAACAAAGAGTTTCCACTCCGAGCGGACAGAAATAGCTCTGATTCATCTGAAGAGAGCTGTAGCGTCGGCTTTTCATCCAAGTTATACAGCCGAGTGCAGCAGCGCTTCGTCGAGAGTCTAACCCTGTGTGACTGTGTTGTTTTCGGCAGGGTTTTTACCGAAGGGCTCTGTCGGTGCTGCAGTCTTTAGTGTTAGCCGCGCTGCTTACTCTGATTGTTATAGCAACACGAATAAACAACCCGCACTCCTTTAGCTTTATACTATGCGCGCGCTCCAAGTGTTTGGTGATGTTGCTAGTTTTCCCCCCCTTGGACGCTACTTCTCTCTGACAAAGATTGCATCGGGCTAAGTTTTCATTAACTTTGCTAAAGTGAGCCCAAACCTTCGAGCGCTTAGCCCTGACCGAACCATTGAGCTGGACGGCGGTAGTGTCATAACTACATGACAGTTGAAGAGACGTTTAAGTACCGATAACGGTACCATTTTTCCAGATTCTTAACGGTGTTTGGGTACTGACCCAGTTGTGGACCAGTACATGAAAGTACCGATCCACGGTATACATCCCTACTTGTTGCTGTAATCTGACTTTTTTGGCAACACTCAGATTTGATTATTAATATTTTTCCTTCCCAAAGATGCATTTGAACCCAGTTACAGCAGAAGCTCTGAGACGAGAGCAGGACTTTGCCATGTGAGCACAAATGCTATTTGGTCCAATCTCTGCACTTTTCTTTTTAACTCTGCCGCAAAAACGTGTGTTCTTTTTAAACTGTGCAACCACATTAAACAATTATTCTGGTGTGTTTTTTTGTTTGTCATAATAGTGACACCAATCACTTCTTAATGTTTGAAACATGTCACAGCATAACTCTGTCAGATCATAGTTGTTGCCGTGTACATGAACGACTTCTACTTAATTACAGCTGTAAACGTTATATGATCTCTTCTGTAAATAAACAAATGCCAGAGTGAAGATTTTGATTTTCTAATGAGCTGGGCGTCTGAGTTTTCCTTGGAGGCCTCACAGAGGAGGCTCCCTTTACTGTGCCTGGGGTAAAACCACTAATGATAGCATTTGGAACAGAAGCGCTTGAGAGAACTACAGATTGTCGTTGGAGTGAAACGAACAGGTTTTGGTGGTCAGTAATTTTCCCTTTATAACATTTCATCGCTTTAAGCAGGGTCCTGTCATCCCCTGCTTGACAGTAGTTTGTAAGTGAAGAGCAAAGTGTTTTGTGTGTGTGTGTGTGTGTGTGTGTGTGTGTGTGTTGGAGTGTGTGGTGCTTGTTTGAAGGTGGATGATCCGCAGAAATTGAATTTTGAAGTTTGTTTGGTGATTTGTGCCGAGTTAGCTCTTGGCACTAATTGCAGCGCACTAATAGGATTAAGATTCAGAGGTTTACTGAGTGAAAATTGAGAAACCCTACCCGACCTGCTCTCCGTCTGAAAGGCCTAATTACATAATGTGCTTATTCTACAAATCTGTCTGCAAAATACTACTCCGCCTCTCCTGACATTAATCAATGGATGTAATTCAGACTCTGGAGAAGCAGGATTTCCTGTACTTACTTCAACATTAACGCTGCATTCATTGATTTCTGGTCACAAGGGGCCTGAAAAACTCTGAAATGTGTTTTTACAGACATGTTCTTATCGTGTAGCTGCTTTGTAGGCGAGCAGTGGCTTGCTTCCAGTTACTTTTCTTGTTGACAGAGCAGGACTGCTAGGCAGAAGCTTCACTGTTTAACATCCAGAACACTTTTTATTCTTTTTAGCCTCCACCAACAAAACATTTGGTCTTCTTCTTTGTTTTCTACTGTCTTCAGCGGCTGGATGGAAATGTTATTCACATAGATTTTGGTGTGAGGCAGGTAGGGCTGAAAGATCTGTGAGTTTTATTAAAATATCAAGATACAACTTTAGATAAAGTCTTTATGTCGATGTTAATGCACTGTAGTAGAAGTGATAGCCACCATTTTAGATTATCCAATTAACTGTTTACTAAAAGTTCAAGAGCCCACTCCTTGTCTTAGTCTTTGGCAACCATAGTCGTGCCAGCAGTGACAACATGGAGGAAAAGACGTACTAGAGTAAAGCTGTTGATGACGAGGAGGCTGGATTGTAAAATGAAAAACAGTGGCTTGTTAAAAGCCTGACAGATCCTACCATTACTTAAACAGTGTCAGTTTTCAGTATTTAAATTGACAAACATCAGCACACAGCTTATAGCTAACATTATTAATTTTTAAATCTTCTGCCAAGAATAATCATAACCAAATCAATCAATTGAATTGATATATCCCACATATTATTGGCAAGTCAGTGCAAAATGCCCCCCCTTGAAAACAAGATGATCCATCTAAAAGACTTAGGCCTTAATAAATTGAATTGAAATAGATCAGTCCATTGACCCATTGATCCAGAAAATTCAGGTATCCAGTAGCTCACAACATCACAAACAGTATTCCTAGTACAATAAAGTAGTTCAAAAGGATTTGAATGTAAACATGAATTAAAAACACAAAATAAGACAAAGTATAAAAATGAATTAAGAAATAGGAGGCTATTGACAGGAAAGGGCTTTCCTTTGCATTTTGAAAAGCGCTTTGCATTTACATGGATCCACAAGAACCACTGAAAACGCTGTAGTGTGCATGCCAGGCCAGTAGTTGGTGATCAGTGTTGGGAGTAATGCATTACTAAAGTAATGTGATTACTGCAATGCAATCCTTATTACTGTAACGTAGTAATGTAAGGCATTACAAAAAAACTCATATTTTATTTGGTACAGATTTTAGTAATGCAAGTTACAATGCATTTAATTTAACTCGAAATGCAGAGGTGTTTGTTTAAATACAATTTCTCCAAATACTCTGTGAGATCAGCGGAGGAGAAAAGTCCTCCGCTAGGCCTAAAGTTACAGTATCTGTAACACAATTTACCAGAATTTTACCTTTTGTCTGTTTTTGCAATAATCGTTTCTTGTATTGTGCCATGAGCATCAATGTGTCTTATTATACTACTGTTTTAAGCCTTAAGCCGAACTCAGTCAGATAGCCACCACATCACCGACACTGGAGGTGTAATGAGCTTTTTGAGCATAATGAGCTACATTCAGAATGACAAATCCAAATTTACTGTTTTGTTGACGAGAGTATCTTAAAAGTAATGCTGTAATAGTTTAATGCCTTACATTTCAAATACAGTAATATTATAACGTAACTAATTACTTTGAAATGACAGTAACAAGTAAGAAATAGTGCATTACATTTTGGAAACTTGCCTAACACTGTTGGTGATGTAGGTTTGCGGTGAAACAGCAGTGTTACAACACATGTACGCTTTTGGTGAAGGAGAGCTTTTCACAAACAACAATGGGGAATGGATGCATGAAGATGCAGGGTCAGTTTTTGTCTGGACAACAAATGTGTCCTGACATTTTTGTCTGGATAACAAACTGAGTGCAGGAGGCAGCACTCATGTCTCTTAGTTGTCTGCCATAGGTGTTGTTCCTATGTGTGTCCGCAATCTTTATCTGAAAGAGCAGTGTGCATCCCTGGCAATGCTGATTTCACAGTGCCAGATACCAAAAAATTTTCAAAACTTTTCAATCTGGACCCCAGTTTCAAAAGTTTGTGGATTCATGAACTCCGGGCTCTGTACTCATGTGAACAGCAGGTGCAAATGCAACAAAAAATCTGTTTTCAGCCATTTTTGTTTTCAAGTAAAGAAGCTCCTTAGAGCAAAACATGCAGACAACCAGGACTTATTCTGCATCTTTGTCAAATCACCTTTCAAGAGATTTGATTGATATGTTGTTTTAATAAACAAATTTACTTGAAGGTGGGGGTAATGATGAGTAACAAGTCCCCCAACTGAGATTTCAAAATTTTTCCATCTGAAGAGAATTTTGACCTTTGATCCATCTAAGTTTATCTTGATAGATGTTACAGTTCAAGTTTCAAGCCAGCACACTTCACTGCTTTTATTCTACTTTACCTCCAGGGTTTTGTGATCATATCTTCCACAGAGTCACTGTCAGAGTCTACCTTCCTAAAGAATAAACAGGCCTCCGAGGTGCACACATGCCTTCGCATCATGTGCTTGAGAAGACAACATTTAGAGTGTCAGCTTTGATTGCAAGCTTCACTGCACAGTTCCTCAATAACAGTCTTTTACTGCACCAAAGTTACAGTAAACATGTCTGAGCTGTCAACTCTAGTCACCTTTATTTATATCACCAAATGTCAAGAGTTAACATCAAACAGTAAAAACAAGGTGGTCCCTAAAATGCAATTGTTCAGTCTTAACTTTTTTTTAAAGCTTTCCATGAAAGTAAAGTATTTAAAAACACATTTAGAATGCTTTTACACTTAAAGCTACTTTCTTCAAACTTAGATGGTAAAATTGTTTTTCCTTGGTTTGTTTTATCACTTTACAATGATGTAAAAGTGATCCAAAGCAAACGTGACAGCCTGCTTTTCACACTGCCAAGTCAACAGTGCCATGCTAGCTGGTCACACCATGCATTATGAGAGCTAGTTAACAAGCTAACCTACCAATAAAAAGAGTTGTGGATTAATGTGAGGCAGTAAGGAAGTCAAATGTCCTTGACTTGCAGGACTCTGCAGTCCACCTTCACTTTAAGGACATGGGACACTCTTTTTAGGACAGCAATGTACAGGTATTGGTGAGAGAGGAACAATGGTTTGAATCAATCAACTTTATATGAACAGCACTTGTCATGCAGAGTTTTGTAGCACAAAGTGCTTCATACAGAAATGAAGAAATAGAATACAATGAAAAATCCAACCCACCCCCTCCTCACCCCCACCCTCGCAATCCACATACAGCACACACACTCACTGACACGTACATACAAAGATAGCAGGAAGGGATTCTAACACAAAAACAGAATAAGAGGACTGAGGAAATATTTCTATATTTCATTAAAACTGAGCGAACACTGGGGCTAAGACTAGAATAACACAAAGGAACTCCTGAAAAAGGAGTTAAAGACGACATCTTCACTAGGCTGGAGAAACCTTCTCTTAACAGAGACACAACCTTTCAGCCACATACAATGCTGTACTAAACTCTCTCCCCATGACGTTGTCCAAACATTCACACCTGGGAGCATGTGACCACAAAACCTCACATGACAGGGGGAGTTAACGACCAATCAGGGTAAAGACTCTAGGGGGATAAACCACCCTTTGGAACTGAAGAAGCTTCTTGGATAAGAAAAAAACTCAGCCCAGTCCAGTTGCCTTGTTTTTGAATCTGAAAGATAACCATGACCCGCATGAATGAAAATCTACGCCGGTGTGTGAAGAAAGCCTCTAGGTGTTGGTCAGACATCTCCTAATTTTGAGGTACAACTACAATCACTACAAATTATATTACTTTTGGGGGATTTGGGGCCTTTATTGACAGGAGAAAGAGAGAGAGAGTGACTAGACTTGTGAAAGAGAGTAAGGGGAGGACGCTCTGCAAACTGGCCACAGGCTGGATTTGAACCTGGGCTGGCAGAAGCATGTATATTGGTCATACCTGGTTGCTTACCACTCTGCCAAACCAACACCCCAACTCATTTAACTTTCAGCCTTTAAATTCAGCTCCAAAGATAATGTGAGGTCCAAAAAGCTTTTATACTGAACCAAGTAACTTACTAAACTTATTCACTGAAACATGTTGAAGCAGACATTGTGTAATCCTTTTTGAAGAGCAAGCAAGTCTCTTCCCACATTAGAATGCACCCACGTACATGAGGTCTAATGCTCACTCTGGGCTGTCTCAAAGACAGTTTGAACTTTTTCAAATGTCTGATAATTTTTGTCAAAAGTCAAAATTAGTAAGCAGAGTCGATGTCAACTTCTCTCCGAAACTCCTTGAGTGATATTTCTGAATTTCTTTCTTCAAGAGGCTAAGTCTCCAAATGCATCCTGCATATGACCTTCTCCCCTCTTCCACTTCCTCGTCAACCATAAAAGAGCAGCAGACACGCATGTTCAGAATGTGACGTGCAAGATCAAAGCCTGTCCGCTTTGTGACACATCTGTACCATTTAATGAGAATGCTTCTGAAGTGTACCTACTCTCTGGCTTTCCGGCTTCCCAGCAGGTAAAGATGGAAAAGACTTCCTAACTGTCAGTAATGAATAAGCTCAGGATGCTTTGGTCTCATGGCATGAAAATTGCATCTGATTTATAAGAGCTCTTTTGACCGCAAAGATAGTGTAGGATGTATGTCCGTTATATAAGGTATAGCCTTGTTGCAGGGTTTGGATCCACACCAGGGCAGAATTTAGCACTTTCTGTTCCAACATCATAATGTCTATGGATTGTTTTTTTTATTATTTAAAAGCCTGCAACAAGGTCTGTGGTGACTGCAAGGTTTTTTAGTTTTTTTTCCTTCCGCACAAAATAAATGTGGAATCACCCCATTTTTGAATTGTGTCTTTAAAATCACAATTTCTAACAAACTAATAACTAGGGCTACAGAAATAGGACATAATCATTTCTCTTGTCTTTAAGAAGCAGTGTTACAGAAGATATATATATATATAACCCGAGTTTTTGTTATGTCCAGGTCAGACTACACGAAATATGCACATCTGTGGCCCTACTTAGCAGTCCTGAGGTCATTCAATCGCGTGCAGTCTCCATAGTTCAAATAAATTAAGTCAATATTTATTTATTTTTCTCTGCAGCTTGGTACCGGCTCACTGCCCAGAGGCTGGAAAACTGCTTCGGAACATCTTAGAGTGAGTAAAGTTTTAGGGCTTAGTCCAAAGAAAATAAATGTAACATATTTTCAACCGTTAAATACTTAAGTGACATGTTCTCTTGGGGTAAACTGGTTATTAATTAATAAATACAAACATAAATTAAACAACTGTGTGACTTTGAAACTTTTGTTGTGAGAGGCACTGCATGAAAGAATTTTTTCTTGGAATGAGTATAAAGCAAAGAACTGAAAACAGTCTGCAGAACCTTACAGCCAAGACTGCGGTGACACAATAAACTTTGCAACAGCTGCATAGTGAGTGATGAACTGGCAAGTCTTTTTTTTATTCAATGTTTGTTTTATTTTAATCAAAACTGTTAGGTTTTTATTTTGTAGCTCTGACACCATTCTGCTGCTGTCTGTCTTAAAGCATGCCCAGAGCAGGTGGGTATTTGATTCTGGTCTTGAATAACCCTTTGCTTTTGTGCCAAAAATAACAAATTTAACTTGCACATTTTAAAACCACCTACTTTGACCTGCATGGGCTCAAAGTTTAAATTGATACCGACACAGCCAAATAATTGGCTGTGCATGCAAGTATGTTGCTCTCCTATGATGTAATAATCTGTAGTAAAAATTATTGACAAGAATACATATAAGTAAAAAAGTAAACATACAAGTCATTTGTAGCCTATCAAATGCATAATACAGAATATTTTGTGTTAAATTATAAAACATTTATCACTCAAGAACATTTACTAAATCAAGCAGCCCTCCATAATACTCCTCATCTTTAGGGCAGCTTTCATGCTCAGAAACGTTTTGAACCCTGCTTCACAGAGTCATTGTCTCTGCTTTATTTTTCTCTCTCCATCATAAAGCTTGTCCGTCTTTCCGTCCATCTTGTCTGGGATGCCTATGTATCATCAGCAGAACCCCCTCTCACCATCACATCACCCCCATCCTGCAGCAGCTCCACTGGCTACCAGTCAGACCTCAGATCCTCCTCCTCCACCCACCTCACTGTGCCCTCTGCCTACCTCAGCACCACGGGGAGCAGGGCCTTCAGTCGCCCTGCTCCCCAGCTCTGGAACTCTCTCCCTCCAGACCTCCGAAACCTGACATCCCTGTTTTTTTTCAAGTCCAGACTCAAAACTCACCAGTTCAGGACTGCATACCCCACTTGACAATACCCTACCTCCTCTTCCTATACCGATCCTTATCTGTTTGTGCTTTTCTATTGTTGATTTTAAGTGTATTGAAAGGCGCTTTTAAATAAAATGCATTATCATTATTATTATTATTATGTTTCATGCAGATCTGGGGCCTGTTGCATGAAAGTAGGATAAGCGATTAAGCCGGGATATCTTGGTTATCCTGGACCAATTAATCCATGATCTGGTTGCAAAAAAGTTGGATAGGGCGAAGTGGGATATGTTTTGATATATGTTACCATGGAGATTTATTCTTTAGTCTAGCCTGCTCCAGACCAGGCTAAGTTCCAGGATTTATTTAATCTCATCCCTTTTCTCTGTCAGCAGTCCCCACAAACTGAAACCAATTTTTATTCCACTGCCCACCACACATCCTTATCACATTCAACAAGACCCACTGTCATTATTTGAACATTTGTCATCATTAATGAAGTGATTTTAGATGAAATTATGATTTTACATGATTTTGCAATCATTAGATAAGAGTTATCCATAGAATACATACATTATATGCACATACCATATTAGTTACTGTAAAAGTCAAAGAGTCACATGGTGTTTAGCGAATAAGGATAAATCAGAGCAGGTAAACCATCAGCTCCTTTGAAACTGAAGTTACACAGAGCTCAACATACAAAGCAAAGAATCAAAACATATAAACAAAATCCAATCATAAAATCAGTGAAAGAAACACTCTCAGTATAATTAAATTAAAACTAATGATTACTATTAACTTTTAAATTGGAAAAGCTCACAGTGATTTAAATGTCAGTGTACAGTTATTGCATATTGTAAATGCTGGAGTTACTTTTAATGCTAAGTACATGGTCATTTAAAGTATTTGATCTTGATTTATTTAGTTACAGTTTATTACAATGTTTATTATTTGTTCACCTATTTAAAGGGTTTTTATTTTGTGGTGATGGTATTTCGTATTTCAGAATTTTTTGTATTATTATTATTCATATTAGCATATGAAAAGCTCTTTTCCAAAACGCTATAAATCCATTTTCATTTAGAAAGTACTTACATTATTTACCCAGACCCACCATTGGGTTGGCTGGGGAACTGAACTTTGAAGTACAGTTTGAACAGGGATATATAGCTTTCTGGCATTAAATACTGAAAGGGCAGGTAATACAATCAGTATAAAAAAGAATAGCACTGAGTAATATATATTTTTTAATTTTGGTTTTTATAGCATTTTGGAAAAGAACTCTTCCTACATAAATCCCAGATGGAGGGAGGCATCGTATAAAATCTCGTTTAGGGCCCGACGTCAGATACGGCTCTGCATGCACGCGCAAACTCGTGCACACTTGGACACATTATCCAACAGCAGCATGCAGCATAAGGAGTAAATGTGGATGTTTCAATTTCAGTTTCATGTGCAATTCAACAAATTCATATAAGGGTACAACTTTGATTCTGGAGACTTTAATGAACTGTTTGAATCGATATCATGATGTTTCAGCGGAGTGTTTATTAGTGCACTATTGTACATTCAGGCGGTTTGCAGAGCTTCCTGTCGTTGCTGTGTCGGTGTTTTCTCTTTTTTAATTAGGTCTTTTACCTCCTAATATGCCTCCATGAGGACTTCCTGCTTCGACGGAGACAAGCACGCCACTCTTGTTGTCATGGTGAATCCATGATTCTGTGATCGATCACGGGGTCTGTTGAAGTAATCGCGTGCGCGCACTGATCCAGGATGGATTACACCTGGCTTGAAGAATCCCTGTGCTCTCATCCTCACTTGGTCTTTTGTGCAACCAAATAAGCCTGAACCCCCTTGTTTTGGATTCGATTAGCTAGGCTTAATCATTTAGCCCGGATGCCTGAATCCTACTTTCGTGCAACAGGCCCCTGAATGTCAGTTTGTCCATTGAATAACAGAGCCCTCAGGTCTTCAGGAAGTTCTCTGTTAACAGTTCCCAAAGTTAAAACAAAAACTTACGGCGAGGCATCTTTTTACTATTATGGCCCGACTTATGGAACAGCCTACCTGAAGATATGGACTTCAGGTAGGCTGAACCTGATGTTAATGTCTTTAAAAACAGACTTAAACCCTACCTTTTTAGTCTAGCTTGTACCTGAATTACCTTTTAGTGTTTTTATTGCGCGGAGGCAAACTTTCTTCTTCTTCAGTTCAGAGGTCAGCACAGTCAAAAAGACATGTCTGGAGCGACACAGACTGTAATGGAGGAGTAGCCTGAGTGGACCATGATGAAATATTGGTGAAACTGAAACTGAGTTTTTGGACGATTAATGCAGTTTTAGGAGCGGCACTATACATGCCCTACGTGCTACCATTATACAGATGTCCGCCACTCAATTTTGGATCTAAATATCTCCCGAAGCATTGTTTGGGTCAGGAAAACCTTCTGGCCAAGTATATTGTTCCACTTCATTCTATAAACAATGTGAAAGCTGTAGAAACCAAACTTATTCTTAAAGTG
This sequence comes from Scarus forsteni, assembly GCA_036419115.1. NCBI lineage: Eukaryota > Metazoa > Chordata > Actinopteri > Labriformes > Labridae > Scarus > Scarus forsteni. Next base: position 5,566,291 of record JAZDUH010000459.1, read on the forward strand.
CAAACTTGAGCCCCCGTTTCTACCTTATCCAGTATCCAAAAACTTTTCACATCTTGATGTATAAACATCAATATGCAAGGATTTTATTGAATTACATGAATCTGTATGTGTACTGTCTGGTGTTAATTATCACTATTTTTGATCATTTCCAATTTAACTCAGCATGTTTTGGATGGAGGGTTTCACAACGCATTGACAAAACCCTCAAGCTTTTTTTGTTTTTGGATGACAGTAACTTTATTTATTGGTATGATAATTCACAGGGCTGAAAATCAAAGATGGGTTTCAGCTTCACAGGTTGTTCTGACCCTGCTGTTACTGGCTAAATATTTATCTTAATAAATATAAGCGCATTAAACAATGAAACTGTCAACATGACCTTCACTGTGTCTCATGTCTGTGCCTGAGTCATGATGTAAGAGCTGAAACAGACACTTTGCTTTCTGGAAGGCATAAATAAATCCCAGTTTATAATTAAATTTGTTTTTGGATGTTGTGATGGTTATATTTATGTCAACAGCAGCAAGTTAGAAGTGGTGGTCTTTGTGAGACTGTGCCCTCCATTTGATAGATATTTAATGTCCATTCCAATGTGAATGATGTTCCATGTGGGATTGTTGAATTGACGATAAATAAACCTTAAAGGTAGAGTGCATGTTTTTAAAGTAAGGTTTTGGAGGCCCATGGCATCAATAAGTATAACTGTGTTAGCTGTTATGTAGTACTTGGTGCCACTGGAAGCCTTGTGATCACTCCACTTTTAGGGCTTTGTCAAGCAAAAGTTAATCACTGTAAAGAATCTTACTGAAGCTAATGTTGATTTTGAGTGTTTTCAACCTGAACGTGGAGTAATTATAACATTGTGCACTGCCGTGCACAGCTAGTATCTATCCCTGAATTTTATCACCTAGGGACAAAGTTTGCAAGTTGTTTTAGACAGTAAAGCAACTTATGAACTTTGTCCAGTGAAATTAATTTGTTTCCAGAGAAGTTTATCAGTACATACTTTACTAGTGCATTGATGTCAAGCCAAACAGCCAGACTATCACATATCAAAGGCTAAAGGACATAAAGTTTGGAGTTGGGGTGACTGGAGGTTGTAGCTAATTATCTACTTGTCTAGAGGAAGATCATTGAGGGGAAACATTTTAAGTACAAGGAAGTGATGGTTTAAAAGTCTTTAAAGAGGTGAAAAATCTTATAGAAACCATTTAACAAAGACCCTCACATGTGGTCCACATTAGTATTATTCATGATTTTAGATAGAGTTCTTGAATAGAATATATCCAGGACATGTGATTTGTCCTTAAAGAGTTACAGTTACAATATGTACAGTATGAAATAAACTGTTCCTGTATGATCTGCTTTTACTTTGGAAATTAGAAATATTTTGGATATTGAAGATTTATGCTTTAGCTGAAACTTTATCCCCAGTTGAACCATCAGATACGCTGATTTGAGTTACAAACAGACACATACATACTGTGTGATCATGGATTGCAAAATGGCCATGGCTGTTATCTCTGAGCCTGACACAATCATTTGTTAATAGGTCTGTAAACAATGGCCATATTTGAAGCAGCTATCTCAAAGGTATTTTTGAGATCTGCAGTATGCTGGAAATACTAAGATGTCATACTACTTCTGCGAAAACTAGCAGTACGCACCAGGCAAGTCTGGCTCACGTTGTGCTTCCCACAACGCAAAACTGAAAATGTCAAAACTGGTCTCAGTCAAAACTTTTCATTCCATTTTAACCCTTTAAGGCCCAAGACCATAGATTATAGCCAGAAAATTCAATTTTTTTGGAGCTGAAGTGTTTGTTTCACTTTCTGCTAAAAGCCATAAAAATCAAAATGTCCATAAAATTCAACATATAGATTTTTCGTATCTCGTTTGATACATTAGGTGTTTTTGGCAACCGATAATCCATTTGAGGGTATTTTTTATCATTTATCTGATTGTATTCAGATGGGTTTTTTTGTAGTTTGTTGGTCATATTGAGTAGATAGAGGTATTATAAAGGTATGTATCAAATATGATACAATTGGCTTCATAGGGTTAAAACAGTAGGGAGCAAGAAACTTATGAGCAATGCTTGTGTTTTTAATTTTTACTACCCTCAGGACTTTCTCATTTCCACTGGCGACTTGTTGACAAGGAGGTTATGTCCTTGCCAACATATGTTTGATTGCAAAATCATGCAAAAACTACTGAACAGATTTTAATAACATTTTCAAGAGATGTTGGTGATGGCCTGGTGTCAAAATAATTACATTTTGGTGGTGATCCAGATAACCACCATTAGTGAACGATTGTTCTTGCTAACTGTCTAACTAATAATGATATCAACAGGATTCTCAATGCTAGGTGTGGGATTTCAGGGACAAAGAATCATATTGTGATGGAAACTTTATCATGGAACTGTTGCTTATAGATTTATCAGCAATATGTGACTTACCTTGGCAGAGGTTTTTTTGCTCTCCAAGTGTTTTCTAGTCTTGAATCTGCATTTATTATGATGTTTTTTGAGTCATTACATGGATGTCACACATTCATAACTTGTGTGCTCACTGGTGAAAATCATAAAGAGCCAAATAAATCACGAGTTAGATGTCCTAAGTCCACTACTGGATGTTTACTTAGTGGTTGCTGAGCTGCTGTTCACTTCTGTTCAACCAGCAGAAACAGACACCAGCTTTATTTTTGGGCACCAGCTTTGTTTGCACTACTAAGAGTGGGCAAATGAGAAATTACACCATATGTGTCAGAATTTCGTTATGCTGTGTTGGTCAAATCAGTTAAAATGATGCAGCCAAGTTTGTATATGACAAAATAGCACTGGCCCAAAAAATAAGTCATAATCAACGTCGTTACTCAAAACAAAGCACTGATTTTCATGAAAAGGTCCTTCTATGCCTCCATCTGATCTGGATAAGCAACAGAAACTTTTGGAGCAATGAGTGGTTGAATTCTGTGATTACAACCAGAGGAAAGTGAAAGACAATATCTAAGGCTTGAAGATGTGGTTGTGGTTATGGTTTGGCAAGAAGATAAAGGCCAGAACAGAAAATTTAAGCCAGTAAGACATCTTTAGTTGTTCTTGGGTAATGCCTTTTCCAAAACTATTATTCTTTCATTCCCCCTGAATTTGTGGTACAAATCCTGTTTCACTGACAGCTGGATAAATAGATTATACAAGATGAAATGACAGGGCAGAAAGCAGAAAGAGTCATAATGGCTGAATTTGACAGTATATCATGTCAAAACGTTGCAGTAAAAATTAAATGAATGAAATTGTTTGTTTGTTTGTTTGTTTTGACAAACTAGCCAGTCACCACTGCAGCATGGACTTCATTAAGCCCTGGGTATTTCCAGCAATGTCACAATACGATACGTGTCCTGGCACTGAGGTTATGATACGATATATATCCTGGTAATCGTACATTGTGAACACTTACTACGTTTTTAACAGAGTTCCTGACGAGTTTTGTTTTTTATTTAAAGAAGGAAAAGAACAAGGATGAGTTTTAAATGATTCTACAATTTAAGAAACTTAAATTCCGGTCCTCAAAGATGGTAAGCTGAAGATTAAAATTTGGAACATGCTTCATCATGTAGCTTGGACTCTACTTTGAGCTGAGCCATTGTTGACATTACCCAAAGTGCAATGATAGCAACTGTCAAACATTGAGGTCATATTGATTCTGTAGAATCAGTATCCATACATGTATCCACAAGGAGTGCATTATGATATTTTTTTGTATCGATATTTTGAGCACAGGCCTATGCTGTACCCTGCAGGGCATCCACGGCCTAAATAATTCAATAATGATCAGCCACATTCTCAGGAGGGGTCGTGACAACTTCATTTTCCCAGTAGCCAAAGAGAAAGAAATCCCACGGTGTAAGGTCAGGAGACATTGGTGGCCATTAAATAAAAATGCTTGAAAAAATGCAATGACATGATCTGCAAAGATCTCTCTGAGTCAATCTTGCACAATTGATCTCTGATGTGTTACGATCTTGGACCCACCAAAGCTGCCCCAGCTCTGTCTATAACAATGGACTTGATCTGATTTGGGATTGAGTTTGTGTCTGTTCAAAATCTTGGATAAACTCAAATTTGACATTTTTTTGTGTCAAAAGTTGATTGCTGTGCCGACGCCGTGACCGAATATGAAGGACCAGTGTATTAATTGAAAGTAAAATGTTAATGGGATTGTTCACTTAGATCAAATTTATGGTATCTTTTTTAGATTGTGAGAGATTTCAGATTGAATTTACTTTTTTCTTTTTTGACTCACACTGTATGACACAGACATGGTCCAAAGCACTGTGTTTCACACACATCTGGCCAATATTCTTTTAAAAAAATTAAACTTTTGAGTCAAAAACTGTGGTTGACAAAAACAGTAAGATGGAATGATAGTGCTCTCATTCATTTGAATGTTCTCATTATTTGATTTGATATTAGTGGCTTGAAATTTATATCATGCAACAACAAACAAACAAATTAGATCTAACAAGTGCATTGCACTATTTTATATCTGGACAACGTTAGGGATATTGTGAATCCTGTAGACCTTCAGTGGTAACATTACATTAAATGGTTGAAAATGTTGTGGAAGTACCTTTAGATTGTATGGACCCCAGGAAGAATAGTTGACACCACTGTGACAACTGATGGGGATCCAATTTAAATAATTTTTTTTAGTAGATTAACCCAACAAGCTAAATAAGCAGTTCAGTATAAACTATTGAAGATACACTGTATTTAAATTTTCAAAAAGTGAATTCATCATCAGTCAATGTTTTGTGGCAGGTCTGGGTCCAGCCTGCAGACTGCACGATGGTGCTGTTCAAGGTAATGCAAAGACAGGAATAATACTTTGAAAGACAGGACAGAAACACAGACTGTGGATAAGAAAAAAAATGCTGATTCTGCTGTACAACTGCATAGAAATGCAATGTATTCTTCTGGTGGTTTTATGCTCAAAATTTTGGTGTATGGCTCCCTTGGGTTTATCTCAAAACTCAAAACTCCCTCCAGTAAAGAGCTTTTTAAAACATTGGATTGATTTCTGCGTTCATTTCAGGGTCAGTTGGCAAAAACATTACCAACCAACTCCTTCTGCCGTGAAACAGATGGTCCATCTTGTTTCTGAGTTTTTCTGCTTGGTTATGAAGCCAATCTTAAATCCACTGGGAAAAAAGTCTCTACTTGTAAGTTTTGCAGTATAAATTATATTTTTTATGAGATCTCTCATCCAAAGAAGTTGTTTTTCTGCACCAGCACCTAATAAGAGCTCACCTGTATGCTGAATGAAGAGCAGCTCAGCACTTTACTGTGCTAGTCCAACATCAGCTATGATGAACATAAACCCCAGTAGTGTTACAGTTATAATATAAAATCAAACTTTATTTTTGTACATTTCTGCTGTGGAATGATGATATTTTGTAATACCATATATGTCATACTGTTTTAAACCAGGAGAAATACATGTAAAAGAATAATCAAACTACAGAAAAGAGCAATCAGAATAATCAATAAAGTTGGATATCTGGAACCCACCAATCAGTCTTTTATTAGATGTTCTATGTTAAAACCTAAATGCATTGTTTATTGAAAAACACAAGGTAATTTTTTGTGAGGTAAATCAAACTGTCACTGCTTGTATTCAAACATTTTTTAAACTTAGAGAAGGACAATATCATTTTAGAGGTGTGCTTATGTTATGTTTCAAACAAGAAAAGTAAGAATAAATAATAAAGGAGAATCTATGAGGAGAATCTATTACCGGCAACATAAAGACTCTGCTACCCATGAGCACGCACAGCGACTCCAGTAACCTTGGAACTGGGAGTGACATCATCTACGACTTATCGGCGTTTCAGTTGAAGTCGGAAAAATACATGCCAAACTACCAGGCTATTGTTAGCTGCTGTGCTCACTTTCATTCATAAATTGTGATTTCCTCCCAACATTATAGTCCTTTATTTTATACGCACACTGTGGAATGAAAAATATCAATCTGTGAGAAGTGTGATTATTGCTGCCAAAAATATCATCCAATATGTGTACTTTATAATGTATGTTTTTTATGTTGTTATGTTTGAATGTGAATCCACTGCAAATCAAATCGCCCTTCAAGGGACAAATGAATAAAATGAACTATGAACTATGAACTACTTTGGGTGTTGATTTTTTAAACGGTACTATTATCGGTACTTAAACGTCTCTTCAACTGTCACGTAGTTATGACACTACTGCCGTCCGGCTCAAGCATGTCGGTCAAGGCTAAGCGCTTGAAGGTTTGAGCTCACTTTAGCAAAGTTAATGAAAACTTGGCCCGATGCAATCTTTGTCAGAGAGAAGTTGCGTCCAAGGGGGGAAATACTAGCAACATCACCAAACACTTGGAGCGCGCGCATGGTATGAAGCTAAAGGAGTGTGGGCTGTACGATTGCTATAGCAACACGAGTAGTGTTAGCAGCACCGACAGAAACTCTATTATCTGCCCCTTCGGTAAAAACCCTGCCGAAAACAACATAGTCACACGGGAATAAACTCTTGACGAAGCGCCCCTGCACTCGGCCGTATACCTTGGAATGAAAAGCTGACGGCACAGCTCTCTTCAGATGAATCAGAGCTACAGTATTAATGCCCGCTCGGAGCGGAAACTCTTTGTTTACTGAGGTCAAGAGAGCACCGGATGTGACTGACGGTCAAGCTGCGCTCACAGCGCCCTCAGTTGGATGAAACGGTCCACTGCTCCAGGTGCCCTGATGTGCTGCTACACTCAATATTTTACATTTGAATATTTATTTACTGTTTGGTTATGGATATTTATCCCCATATTCGAACGGTTACACGACTATCTAATATAAAGTAAGAGCCCTAGTAGTCATCATTACAGCATTGATATTTAGCACCACAAGACATATGGGTCTGTCTGTACATGCCATCTGTTGGGCGGCATGAAGGGGTTTTGCCATCACCTTAGCTTTCTTTTTGCCTCTGAGAAGCGTTTGTAATGCATTATTTCTATTCTGTTGAAGCTTTATTATTACCTTGTGGTAATAAAAAAAAGGTTGAATCTTTTAATATCTTGTAAAGCCTTTATTTTTTACACAAAATGACGTGTTGTAGTATTGATAAGTATCAATACCGATAAGGAGTATCGGTATCTGTATTTGTATCAATAAAATCATAACGATATACCTCCCTACTTTTAAGGGATAATTTTTTAACAGTATGACAGTATGACATAAGGAAGGATGTCTTGTATGTTTCTTCCTTATATGTCAAACTAATCATTGATTGTACAGGAGAGGCAAAAATTTGTCAAAAGTTTGTCTTTTCAGTCATTGATAAGTTTGTGTTAAATTGTTTTATTATATGTTTGTTCCGAACATTTAAGTAACCAAAAAAATATTAATTCGTTCATTTGCTATTGGAGTTACAGTTTAATCAGTCACTCAAACCTTATTATTGTAGCACTTTTCATATAACAAATGTTGCATTCAAGGCTTTGCATGAACAGAAAACAAATAACAAAAAGTCTGTCAACCTAAATGTCAATAATAAAAGAAAAACATACCTAAATTTGACCAAAAAGCAGAGGGAACAAAACTGTGACATGAATCCTGATTTAACAAAACTTTGTATGTGAATGAGGTACTGAGGAAACTCCATTAAGATTTCATAATCAGGAAAACTCGAGAGAAAAGAAAAAGTTGAAATACAATAGAATAGAAGTAATGAGAGAATGAAAATTGCAATAGGAGTAACAGAGGGAGATAAAAAAGAAAGTGAGATAATAAAACACAAAGAGATTTGACACTGAATGCTGTAAACAGTTCACAAATGCAAAGATTGAGATGATTCTAAAATATTGTTTGGTAAGAGTAATAAAACAAACAAAGGTCATATATATGATTTTGCACCAGAGTTACCTAAAATAAAGTGAAAAAGCAAACTTAAAAAGTTAGACTTTCAATTTGTTCTTGAAAATCCAAATACTCAGTGCAGAAGGTTAAATTTTAAAAAATAATTTAAGTTCTTTAATGTAGAGCTGAAAAGTTTAAGTGGAGCAGACACACACAGCAGAGCCCGACAGTATCAGTCACAGGGTTGTGGCACCTTCTTAAGGTTCATCCATGGACCTGGTGTCGTTTCAGGATCCATGCCAAGTGGCAAGCAAAGGTCAGACAGGGTGACAGCATAAGCTACAACAAAATCAGGTGGAAGGTGGAAGGAACAGCCCATGAGGAATTTAACTCCACACTAAACCAGAGATTATTGTAATTTTTCTTCAGGGAATGCTTCCTGTGTTTACATGGCTGATGGTCTGAGTGCTGTGCCATGTTTTTCACTGTGATCACTGGGACATAATCCAAACCCATGCACACAAACTCAGTATTGAGAACTCGCGCCAGTTGTTTGCATAAGAAAGTTAAGACTGTTACTCAAGGTGCTGCCTCGACAGTTGGTTCAAGTCTTGCAGAGCTTGTGATTTTCAGCAAGCCGAGTAATCACCCCACAATGTGCTCATTCAATGCTCCATAAATGGTAGTAAGCATCAATTTGTGCTTTTCTTCTGCGCAGGGTGGGAAAGTCGAATAAAAAACGATAACCACATGGCCACCATACAGTTATTGGTGCTATTGTTCTGGATTATGACCTACTTTCGCTTGTTAACAGGGGACAGAGCTGCCAATGTGGCCGACTTTTGCAGCACAGCAGGATTAAAAACACCAAAATAACCCCACACTGCCTGCAGAGAAGCAGCAGGTCCTGAGATTCCTGCTCAGCATCAGCATGTAAAGCTTTAATTGACCCCCAGAGGGTTGGGATTAGCATTTCACTGCATCCCCCACACCAAACCAATCTACTGGCAACATGAAACCAAAGTGGCTGTTAAATAGCACTGGCTGCAATTGAAATAAAAAGTCCTTCTCCTACCTCTAACCTCCCTACCCTCAGGTGGGTTTGTGAGACAACAGTGAGTGTGGCTGCTGGCTGTTTGAATTCCAGGAATGGTTTTGGGAAATTAGTTGGGACAGGCAAACAGAGTGACACCTCCCACTGCTGCAGCTAATTCTGTGGGTTAAATTAGCTGTGTAGGAATAAGGGCAACTGGATTACAGGGAAACAATTCATAAACACAAAGATAGGCTGTTATGACAACATCATAAAGCTACTGTGTGTTTGTATTAGTACAAGACACTAATAAAGTGTTAGTTAAAATCTCTTAAAGCTGACAGACTGATGCAGACCACCTCGTGATTCTCAATCAAAGGTTCTTTCTTAAGATTATCTACAAGCTCCTGTGTGCTTTGCACTGACAGACAGTTCAGAAAAAAAGGTTTCAATCAATCAATCATCAATTCATCAATTCTGCTTATCCCTGCTGAGGTTGCAGGGGGGGCAGAGCATATCCCAAATTACACTGGGCGAAAGGTGGTGAACTAGTTACAAGCCAATTGCAGGGTCACATAGAGAGACATACAACCATTCACACTCACACTCATACCTAAGGCCCTGTTTACACGGAGACACTGTGACCTAAAACACAAAGGTTTTTCCTTTGCGTATTCAAACTTGATCCGTGTTCAGATGGAGACGCTTGAAACGAATGAAACCGCTGTAGGGTGCATGCCAGTCCAGTAGATGGCTGTGTAGGTTTGCAGACAAACAGCTCTGCTACAATACACGTAAAAAGAAGAAAAAGTTTTCAAAAACAACAATGGCGAGTGGACGCACAAAGATGCAGGAGTTTCTTTTTCTGGGCAACAAATCTGTCTGGATAGCTTTGTCTGGATAACAAACCCAGCACGGTAAGCAGCACACGTTACTTGGTAGAAGGTAGAAACTGTTATTGTTCCTGTTATGCGTGTGCAGCCTTTATGTTAAAGAGTACTGCGCATGCAGTGACGTCAGCGTTTCATCCATGAATGCTCTGACTCTGGTTTACAAAGAGCTGCATGGAGAAGCATTTTGAAAACTCTCCATCCTTGACCCTGGTTTCAAAAGTTAGCGGATTTAAGCTCTCCAGGTACTATTCCCATGAAAACTGGAGGCCAAAACACACTGAAAACTGTCAAAAAAACCCTTACTGTCACCACTGACCTATTAAGCATGTATTTAGTTCTGTGGGAGGAGTCCCCAGTAGGAACCTGTGCATGCACAGGTGGAAACTTCACACAGAAAGGCCCTGACCGACACAGGGATCGAACCAGCAACCTCCATGCTGTGAGACACGTGCACTTTCTGCTGCACCACCATGCCACTGATCAATCAACCAAGCAGTCAATCAATATTTATATGATTTCATACTAATAAAACTGCACCTCGAAGTGCTTTACATGGAGGCAGAAATGTGATTACCAAAGATTTAAAAGTAATAATGAGAATAATTGCAGATTTCTTTTACAGACACTCAGTAACTGAACCTCAGCAGAGGTCCATTTACAAAGTATTCAGCTATTATAATATTAATAATAACAATAAAAGGTAGCATGTCAAGAAGGATTTGGAGAATAATGCCAGCAAAACAGCTAAAGTAAAGAAACAATAAAATCAGGATAACTTATACAAATGAAAGGAAAAGCCAAAGCAATAAAACAAACAACAGATGAGAATTAACAAAATCTAAAGTACTTCAAAGAAAATCTAAGATGATTAAACATAAAATCATAGAAAACATATGACCATTATAAGAAATACAAGTTAAAACTAGAAATACGATTAAACACCAACAAGAACATTTTAAGTGATAGCTTTAAACTATAGAAGTTCTAAAGAAAAATCAGACTGAGTAAATTAGTTTTTAAGATTGCATTTAGAGATTTCTACATTTACAGCTCATCTTAGATCCTTTAGATATTGCTGATTGTGGCATAGCAGCTTAAACCAGCTTCACCAAATCTTTGTTCTGCCCAGTGGAGCAGCTGAAAGAATCCGATGAGTTATATTTCTACACCAGGCCACGAGGCACTTCAAAATGCTTAGAGTTTTTAATCACTGTGATAACCAACTGGCATTCAGTTACTTGTCCATTAAATAGCATATGGACATTATTTGGCTCTGTTGTGTTTCATAAGATGTTTGAATGTTAAGTGTTTAGTGTCTACAAGTGTGTAACAATAAAACAGGCAGCAGATTATTTCTGCCACTTCTTTTTGCTTATTTGGAGTTGACTTGAGGTCAAAACTGTTTAGCATGCAGTGGTCATCAGTTTCATTACTAGTCTCTGTTCTTCTGTTGACGCCAGGTGATGGAGTGGAGACGAGTACCTAAATTTTATTTTGCAGAGTCTGCATACTGAATGAAGTCTTCTGTCAGTTCTGTTGACATCAGAGATCTTTTTTCCAAGAGAGGCCTGACCAACACCCTGTTGCAACAAATACTCAAACTTACACAGTTCACGGCAAATAGTAAAATCAACAACAGGTCATCGGTTAAAACTGCTGAAAACGGAGAGCCTGGATTCCCATTTTACTCCAGAGATTTATAAGCAGTCAGGGTAATTGAGCTTTCATTTTAAAAGCAGTCAGAGGACTCTTCAAGGCTTGGGGTTTTGGAAGTGAACTCTGGTTGTTCTGCAGACCAGAGTTTTGCTTTTTGGTCTGCAACAGGGTTTGTGTGAGCTTTCACACCACTGCATTCCAAGTGAACTTTACTTGAAGGCAAACTGGAGTTTGTGTGGTCTGGAGGAAACGTGTTAGATGTTAAAACAAGAACACAATGAAAATGTCCCTCTCATTTGGACATGCAGTTTGTGCTTGCCTGATGAGTTATGAAAAACAGATAAATAGCATCACCAAGTGACTTATTTACTCAATGTTTGCTCCATCTCAAGGACCAATTTAACAGTAAAATAGTGGTAATTGTCTTCAAACACAAAGGTCATGACCAAAAAGGAGCATGAAGATATACTTCAGTCCAGCTCTGTATCACCTCTCTCTGCAGACCACAGCTGACTGACAGATGTCCAATGTGGAAAGAGTGCGAAAGTATTAAAAATAAACTGTTGCCCATCCATGGCCCTGCTGTCAGTGTCAGTTTGTGAACTGTTTCCAGTAAAATCATCATAAAAGACATCACATCACACATGTCAAAAAAAGTGTGACACTCTCCTCCAGTCTGCCTAATGTAACAAAAATATCCACCAAAAAAAAAACATTCTGTGAGGATATGACTGTGTTTTTTTTTTTAAAGTAGGACCCAGAGCTGAGGCAGACAATCAAAAAAGGTTAACCCAGGATTTATTGTTCTCCAACAGTTCAAAACAATTCCAAACAAAAAGGTTTAAGCAGGTGAGTATATGCAGAGGTGGTGATGGCAGTGGCAGGAGCTCGTGGAGACCTAAAAGACAAGGAAAAAGCAGGTGAGTCTTCAGGTAAGGTGAGCAAAGGCACAAAAACCGTAAAAGGCAAAATGAGCTCTGAGTAGCGGAAACAAAAGAGCTTAAGGCCAGCACTGAGAGTACTTGAGGTTGAACTGGAGGGGAGGGGGAATCCTCACAGACTCAGTCTGCATTTTGGTGCCATTAGACTATATAAGTTATGTGGTAAGATAACAAACAGGTTTTATTGGCTCATATTGCTTTACAAGGTAGTCTGCCTCTAAAGCTTAATGATCCTGCTGCTTTACCAGGGCTTTGTTTCCTCATTAACTTATTTGAAGGACTGTTGCAAGATGGGATACATACGGAGCCCCTTCGGTGCCACAAATGAGAAAAACTTTTACTTCCACCTCGGACTGTCATATAATGACATTCTTGCTGCTATTGTCATGAGAAATGGAATAATCTTAAGTAGGAGAACTTTGCTTCTTATAGCCTACTAAAAGACATCAGGATCAGCCGGTGTACCGTATTAAATTAACTGGTGACCATCCAGTGTAATGGTAAAATTAATCATTCAATCATTTATTTTTAGGTGACCATCCAGTGTAATGGTAAAATTAATCATTCAATCATTTATTTTTATTCCACAGGTATAACTTTGATTTGAATCACTCTGAGTTGATCTTATGTTAACCCCATATAACCCCTGAAGTTATTAACTATGGTCTGAGGTTCATTTTCACAGAACAGAATGCTGATGCAGGAAAGGTCAGAGATAATAACTTACAATTAGCCTCAGAGACCAAGAATGTTTTTGAGATAAATCAGATACTTGTGCCATGCTCCGTCTTCTGCATGTGAGATAAATAAAAGATGAAAGTTTCAACTTGGAGCCTAATGGTGAGGGAGTTGATGGGAAGATGGTGTGACCTGGGATACTGTCTCACATGAAAAGAAAAGGGAGGTGTTTTATGCTTAGGTATGACGTGATTGTTTAATGATTTGCCTGTATAAGAAACTGTATGTTCTTTTGTCTGGCAGAACTCTCTCTGCAGACTTGTGTGCTGTATGACAGACTTCTCTATCTTGCAAGATAATAAATATTCACTAAGACATCTTTTGACTCAAGATCCTTTATTGATCCTCAGCTTTGATCAGAAATTGCCACGACACCAGGCAGATGTGAGGGGGGCGTGTCTGAAGGACCCTTTTGTTTACTATCTGAACACCTCCCAAATCCATATTATGCACAAAAATTAGCTCTTTACACCCATTTACGAAAGGTTTTGAAGAATTACAGACTTATTTGACAGCGTACATCCGGCAGTACATCAGAGCCGTTTCCAGCAGATATCCTCACTTATTCGTGGTAGCTGTAGTTTGGTATGGTATTTTCAGACTGCACAGATAGCACTGCAGTTTTACAGAACATTCTTGATGTAAACAAAAACAGGCTGCAAAGATACTAAGTATCATTCGACCATCGCATTATGAAGATCTTAACAGGGATTAATGTTCTACTATGGGTTACAAGGACAAGTCATTTTGTCGTCAACAACACCACACACACTACAGTAGAATATTCACAGGTAATTCGGCATGCTTACAGAAATGCACTCTTGTGCTTACACTTAATGTAGATATATGTGCCATCAGCTTGATCCCAAGAGGAAGCGAAAATTTCCTCCACATTGTAAAAAACCTACTTCTCTGTACCTTTTTTCAAGTCCTCCCGACTCCGTTATACGTTGAACATGAACGAATTGTTTGTTGACACGCCGAAGTGACAGTAAAATGCGGGTTTCGGGGCTATTACAAGTTGACACAGTCAAAAATTTGTCATTTTGATCAGGCATCTAAGGTAGTTACCTATATATTACCTTCCGTATATTTACGCTGTCAAATAAGTCTCCTACTCAAAACCTTTCGTTGTCACGCTAAATGTTGTGAAGTCACTTCCACCACTAAGTAAATGGGTGTAAAGAGCTCATTTTTGTGCATAATATGGATTCGGGAGGTGTTCAGATTGTAAACAAAAGGGTCCTTCAGACACGCCACATCTGCCTGGATGGTCACCAGTTAATTTAATACGGTACACCGGCTGATCCTAATCCTGATATTTCGTGCGCACGTTTTAGTATCTCGTGCGCACACTTTAGCTTAAACGTGCGCACGAATAACTATTTCGAGTGCACGTTTTAATATGTCGTGTGCACGAATAAGTATCTCGTGCGCAAGAGTTATATATTTTTTCATCTGTGGCACCTAAGGGGCTGCGTAGATACAAGACAGGACCTCAAACTCCATTTTTATTCATTTCTAATTTGAATTTTGCAACTATGAGAATGATTTTATAAGGCAAAGATTTCAACATTTCAACAGCACTTAATAACTTAATTTTCTGCAGGAACTTAAAGGGACTGTGAGGAGAATCTATTACCGGCAACGTAAAAGAATCTGCTACCCATGAGCGCGCGGCGCCTCTCGTAATGCTGCATTCCAGTAACCGCTGAACTGGGTGTGACATCATCAGTTGAAGTCGGAAAAAAACAAGCCGATCTACCAGGCTATTGTTAGCTGTTAGCATGCCTGCGTTGTTGTTCACAAATATCACATGAAGAATGTGATTATCACTATGGCAGCATTTTTGTAAATATAAATCTAACAATACTATGTAAACAGCTGATCTAGAGCGACACACCCCAGTCAGAAGTGCAAATAAATTGATTATTACAGGAGCTAAATAACTGTTCACACTGGGGGAATCCATCTTTGATTGTCAACTCGGGGGTGGCGAGGTTTCACCGCGTTCCCAGGAGGAAATTGTGACTTTGGGGAACGTTCCAGTTGCAGTTTCCTACTCGGAACTCAAAATTCCTACTTCTGACTACAACTGGAACGCACCACAAGACGTGTGCTATCCAAAGCGTGTGTTTGTTATGATGCTAATGAATGCAGCTCGGACCTTCCTGAGAACTCTGCATTGCTTTACAACTTCTTTTTTCAACAACTTACAGGATGCAAAGCGACGAGGTAATGTATCTCTTTCTAGTTACATAGCGGTAGTTTTTGATGTGTGACAACAAGCAAATTTTGGAAAACTTAGTATTGTAGTTTTGTAGCCGACTATATATCGCTACCTACAGCCCGGTGCTCTAAGACATGGAATATAAATAATAAAATAATATAAATTTGCTCTAGTTTTAATTGTCTTGTTCCCGAAGTTGAGTATCCAGGCCAGTTCAGCCCTGACCGACCCGACCGGAAGGATAAGGAATAGCATTTATAGATAACCTATTTTGATGCTATAAAACTCATCTTAAAGTGTGTATTTCGATCAGGCATATATCTTAAAGTGAGACTTTTTTGTAATTACTTAGAAACTCCTCAGTCCCTTTAAAGGAGCATTCGACTTATATACAGTAAGGAGAAGTTTTCTTGCTTTTCATGGGCTTTATTTCCCCAACTTAAAGGGCTAGCTCAGTATTTTTAAAGTTGGGTTGGACAATAGTCAGCAGATCGAGCTGACTACTGGTCGGGTACATTATTTCACGTAATTGTGGTAGTTTTATGTAAAAACAAACCATGAACCTGTGTTTGAAACAATGTAAAATTGGAAAAATATTCGGATAGTCAAACCTCGGATTCAAGAGGACCAATGCGGTTTTCGTCCTGGTCGTGGAACTGTGGACCAGCTCTATATCCTCCATAGGTTCCTCGAGTGTGCACTGGAGTTTGCCCAACCAGTCTACATGTGTTTTGTGGACCTGGAGAAGGCATTCAACTGTGTTCCTCCTGGGGTCCTGTGGGGGGTGCTACAGGAGTATGGGGGTAGCGGACCCCCGATACGGGCCATCCGTTCTCTGTACGATCGGTGCCAGAGCCTGGCCCGCATTTCCGGCAGTACATCAGAGCCGTTTCCAGTGAGGGTGGGACTCTGCCAGGGCTGCCCTTTGTCACCGATTCTGTTCACAGCTTTTATGGACAGAGTTTCTAGATGCAGCCAGTGTGTTGAGGGGTTCTGGTTTTGTGACCTCATGATCAGGATTTTTGCAGATGATGTGGTCCTGTTGGCTTCATCGGACCGTGACCTACAGCTCTCGCTGGATCAGTTTGCAGCCAAGTGTGACCATGATCCTCATGAATTAAAATGAATTACTTGGCTGAAAAAAGGATAAAGTCATAAGATAGTAATCCAAGAAGAAGAATATATTGAATTAAAAAAAATGATTGTTCTGATACAGTACTTACATGTTGAATGGAGCAGTCTGCTGTGGCTGTTATCATTCTCTTCCCCACCTCCTTAACAGAGTCCAGGGCACAGTCCAGGACTGACCTGGCCTTCATGACCTCAGTAGGGTTGTGCGATACTGCAAGATTTGGGATCTACCAACACATTAGCTAAAAACATTATTTTGTTTTCTTGGCAAATTGGGCTCCAAAGCCTAGAGTTTCTCACATATAGGGCAACAGTGCTTCTTAGCTGCAGGGCTGATGGAGAGCAGGAGGTATATGCCAGGCTGTAAAGTTTCCAAGAAAGTCCAAACTGAGGAAATGAGAGATTATATCCTTCCCAGATCAGTCAGCAGTGATAAGAAGCGTTGGAGCTTCAAAACAAAGGACGGTTATGGATTAGATGCTTAAAATGTATACCCACCCCAGTGCAAGACTCTGTGTGACAACACAACCTCAAAACACAAGATAGGGAAGGAGCAACGTGTACCTGCTCCACACTGTGAGGGCAGCTCAGATGACCAGAATTCCTCTTTAATGAAGATCGGACAGACACTGAAGCTTAAGTATCAATCTTATTGGTATCAATCAATATGCATGATATATCATTATTTTCAATGCCCCACCACTATTATTCAGGCTTCTCTCTTCCCTCTCTGTGCTCCATCCTCACCAGCAGATCAGAAAAGAGGTGATGCGACCACAGAGTCGTACAAAGTCAGATGAAGAGTCCTGCACACACAAGGACCTCGGTCTCTTCTGCAGGTGCAGTCGGCTTTGGTCCTACTTCTACAGGACATTAGTGTTGGGTGTCCAGTCCAGTTTTACTTGAAGTAAACATCCAAGTATTGTCTTCACTCTCTTGATGGGTGTTCAGTAGAGGTGTCAGGGGTGTCTCTATACACAAGTCAATCGCTGTCTACTTTGTCTTGCTGGTATTGCTTGCTGGAAGCCCATCTGCTTCAAATTTGTACGTTCAGAAATGGTTTTCTGCATACTTTGGCTTTAATGAGTCAATATTTAAAGGGATGGTTCAATATTTTTGAAGTGGGGTTGTATGAGCTCCATATGGCCACTAAGTATATTAGATGTAGTAGGAAGTTATCTCCTCTCCCTAAGTACTGTACCAAGAACAAAGGGTATTTTCTCCACCTACAAGAGCTCAAATCAAAAAGTAATACCACAGTTTCAGAGTACACTACATGTGAGTGATTTTAAATGCATTAACATTTCAGAAATATAAAGTTTATCTGGACCTAAGCCAACTCATATCTTGTATCCCTCTGCTAAATCACTCCGCCTCACTCTCAGCTGTTGTAAACAGAACAAGCTAGCAGCTTCAGACGCCTGTTGTACAAAAGTAGACTGATTGAAAGCACATTATATGACAAATATTTCTGAGATGGGGTTATTGTGATGCTTCTCTTGATGCAGAAACAGATGTGCATCATGGAGAACTCAGGTTTCAGCGTATTCCTCTGCGTAACAAGGGTATGTGGTTACATCATACAGCGAATGCGTCTCTCGATACTTGTTACCTGACAGATTGTGTGTACAGATCTATACATCTCTTCATATATATATTAGAGGCTAATACATAGTAAGTGTTGCGTGTGTGTGCATGTGTGTGTGAGAGAGACACATACACAGTAGTCTGCACTGTTCTGATGAACAGCCTCCCCCACTCTGCTCATTTGTTTCTGACAGATCAGTATTGCTTACTTTGAGGAGATACTGTCATTAGGTCCTTCAGGTTTGGGACGTTTTTCCAGTTTGTCTTCGGGAAATTGAAGAATGTCCACAAAACTACAGGATTCAGAAGAGCAGAAAAGTCTGTTTGATGAGTGATACCGCCATCCGCATCACCTGTTTCCTCTGACTATTCAGGGTCCAACATTTGCATCACTGTTTATATCCCCACTCTTTCTTTAAGTTCAGTGTCCGTGGATGTTTCCTCTGTGTTCCTTTCGGTCTGTTCGGTCTCCATCTTCAGCAGCTGTTCTTCTGTGAACTCCGGTACATACAGGTATCCTCTTGACTCCAAAGTGAATGGAACTTCATCGGCACTGTCATAATCATCCCTTTTTTAATTTCCTGCATTGTCTCTTCCTCACACCACTTAGAGTAAAAACAAAAGAATTACAATACTTGATAACAACTGGCGTTTGAAGCCACTAGCTTGCTATGTTTACAACAGCTGAGAGGGAGGCGGAGTGATTCAGCAGAACACAGCAGATTCAAGTCCCCTAATCTGATGCTCAATTTGAACTTTATTGTTTCTCCTTAACTATGTCTGAATGCCTAATCAAACTTGTCACAGTCATATAACTGACTAAATAGCTGCTTGCTTTAACAATCCACTAAACAGATTAACTGAGCCAAAAATAGAGTCTGTAAAGATGTTTGGCTCTGGAGTTAACAATCTATGCACAGTGCACTCTCATCAGTCTAAATTCATCACGGCAGCCAAGCATCTTTTCTGGATCATTTGAAGAAAAAAGAAGTCAAAGTGGTAAACATTGTTTTCTGCTCATTAAAATGATTAGAGCTTGTCAAAACATTTCTGGATTGTCTCAGAAGGAAAACAGAGACACGACTTTTTAACCAAACATTGACCAAATGACAATAATGAACACGTGGACAACAGAAGACAAAAAATTAAGACAGCAGATTGAGTGATGAAAAAATGACATATGTGTTCGTTTGCTGGTCTTTGAATGCTCATGAAAATGAATCCATATCATGACTTAGTCTTCTGAAGATGTCTTCATATTTGAGAAATAGCAATCGAAAGGTCTTCTTCCCTGCTCCAATGAAATCAAAACATTTCGGGATACATGGAGTTTTAATCCCTCAGTGGACCTCTGCAGATCAGACGGATTAATAACAGGGAAAAATGGAAGTGATTTGAACGTTGATGGTTGCCAAGGACCTTACCAAGACCCTTTATGTAGGCTCTCCTATAAAGTGTCACCTGTCTTTATATGACCGTAGACATCTGTTGCCTTTATTCCAGGCAGTGCAGCTTTACCCTCATGCTTACCAGAGCTCTAATAGTGCCCAGATGTTTTCTAATGCTTCTCACACATGCACTCTTTTACAGGAGGTTGTGAAAAGCAAACCTAATTCAACCCTCCGTAGCGTCAAAGCTTTCATAGCTTCAAAAATCAAGGTAAGAATAAAAATTGGAAGGGATGTTTTTATTTTATGGTGTTGACAGAACAAAGTATTTTTCTTGTGTGGTGCTTTACTCCTACAGCTCATAAAGCTAACAAAGGTGGTCTGAATGAACTGGAGCTTTTTTTTAGCTGATTCAACCTTTTTCATTGAAGCCATTTTCAATCAGTCTTTGTTCTTGTTGTCCTGGCTCTTACAGCCCAGCTGCAAATTAACGATCAATTTGAGGATCAGCGATCAATCAGTCTGTCCATCTAATTGGCCCTTCGTTATATAGAGTTGAAATTTCTGAATAATCTTTACTCCATCCAAGGAAGGCCTAGCACCCTCAAAGCACCCTCATTGTCTCTTAATCAGGGTCCACACATAGGGATTCTCTAAATTTGAAGAGATTTTTATCTGTTAGTGACCCCACGCATGAAGATACAAAATCAGGCATCGAACACTTTTGGTCGTACTGTGTGTGGTGTGCTTCAATGATCTCAACTCAACGCACCATACACATAGTCATTCTGTTCCACCACTGATGTAGAAATGGTCCTCCAATCCAGAAATCTTGCATGATTAAACATAAACCGGAAAACACAACATACAACATGAAAAGAGGGAATGATTGTGGCCTTGAGACTATTTTTGATGGAAAAATCCCAAACTATAAACAGAAGGAAAGACTGTGGAAAACTCCCGGAGACAGCGTGAACACATGAACTGCTTGGTCCTCCATTTTTTAGGTCCACCCAACTATATGTTCCAGGTCAACCATGCTTGTTTTTCTTTACACCTGCTTCCGTGTTCCTCAGTCAGCTCGATTCATGAGTGGCTCCATTCAAGTCACAATTCACGTAGTTATGACTCGGGAATCGTTGTATTCCCCCACGCACATGAAGATTTTTGGTCATAAATAGCTATAGTGAACAAGTTAAATGTTTACAATTGTCAGCCCTGACCCATTTTGGAGCTGATTATGTTGACAAATTCACTCTTAAAACACCTCTGATCACAGGATAATCTTAAAGGATAATCTTATAAAGCATAAGATAATTGGGTGTTCGCCATCCTTGGTCAGAAATGGGAAAGTTGGGACAAAAACAGCCCGATAATTTTTATGTGTGTACCCCGGCTTTACATGTCTCCTCCATGTGATATTGTACCTCTTTGCACTAAACAAAAGTCAAGGGAATCAGGGTATCTTTTTCTTTGAACAGTGCCAGTAGATGCCTGAAACAACTGATTACTGCTTTGTCTTATCTCAGAGGTAGGACTGTCCAAAATACAAATACACATCACATGTCTCCTTTGGTTAACATTTCTACACAGAGTTTGGACAATCTTTAGGTACCCCTGTTTAAAGCCCCAGTCACACATTCCCGTTCGTCACGGCGATTGTGCACGATTGTCATAATCCTGATAAAACGTGCTTTGGTCGTGGTGCATGCGCTACTTGATCTGGATCAGCCTTGTATAGTCGTGGATGAACGGCGGGGAACATGGAAGAGTCCCGAAAGTTTTGAACTGTTCAAAACTGTCGTGGAGAATTGCCGCTCTTAGTATAGCAGGATGGAAGCCTAATGTAGTCCTAAAGCGAACGGTATTAGCGTGGCATGTACTGAGTTCAGTCGGGCTAATCATGGCTCAATCCTGACAGCTATATGAGGACGACTGACAAGGATGTATCCGTTTGTGCCCCGACTGTGTCCCGTTCAAGACGGCGCAAGGGACGGGGCTTAGTCGGAGCTTACATGACTTGAACTGACCTCAAGCGGGGCTGACATCATGTCAGCGGGATGGAAATTCAAGGTGTCCTACTCATATCGCTGTATTAACCTAGCTGGAGCGGGACGAACGCCCTCGAAGCACTGTAGAAGCGCTATAGAAGCACTGTAGAAGCGCTAATGACGGTGTATTTAAGGGGTGTGTCCAGGGGTGAAACAGTCATTTCATCCCGTATCATAGCGATCACACCAGCCTGGTCAATCGGTCGTGCACAATCGCCATGAGAAACGGGAATATGTGACTTAGGCATAACCAGCTGATGAAGGGGACACGTTTATGAGGGACTTAATATCCTGTTTCCACATCAAAGTTCTAACGCAAATGGATTGCACCATCATTAGGGTTGTGTTAACTACATGTTTGTCATGTCATCATAGGAGGATCTCAGTAGAGCCAGCACATTCCTGTCACAGACCAGTCGAGACTCAGTCAAGGAAAATTAAATTTGCTCCATCTTCTGTACAAGTGTCCTGTTTTATGCACACAGTTTTACCCCATTTTGGCTTAGAGTCACAAGCCCATTTGAAAGCATTGGCAAAGAATGAAGAACCATTGAGAACATGGCACCAAAAAGCACTAAAATGATCAACACTTCCAGGTATAGTGGTCAACCAGTCAGAGCAGATAATGCCATTATGGGGAAGGAGGTGTTAAGCTAAATCAGAGCTTCTCTGTTTTGTTAAAGACGGATCAGGACCCATGTAAAAATTGTCAGTGTTTGTGAACATCTGTGATTTGAACATACTCCAGCGGGCAGTATGCAGTTTATGTTTTGTGTTGCTTACTTCGGAAAGCTGGCTCCTGTCAGGATTCTGAATGACAGCCTACACCACTTAACAACTAAAGAAAAGGAAGACAGAGGTGCCGCAATTGCCGTCAAAGAAAGCTTTCATCTGCAGGAGAAATGAGGCAAGACTGAACATTGGTGGAGACAACTGCACGATGGCATAGGTACAGAGCTGGACCTGGACTTGGCAGAAGTTCAGATTTGTAAGCTGCAAATAAACTTTACCTTTATTTCTATGATTGATCATTATGAAACATTAGTTTTAAGAAAGGACTGTATATGTGGCTCTTTGTGTTGCATAGTGCCTCAGCTTACCTGTGATTACGCCACTGCAACAGATATCGCTAGAATTTTCCTCTGCAGAAAACAGTTCCTTGTTGCTCATCAACACATGCAACAGCTGTGAGCATTAGCAAGAGCAAAGGTGAAGGGAGAGAGGGAGAGATCTGCTTCTTCTCCAGTCTCTTCCCATTTACATACTGCAGCTCTAAAGCCAATATATAATATCTGCAACATCTAACATGTTTAGGAGATTTGCCTTTAAGATTTACCCCTTCTAATAAAAAAACTGATAACATTTCTGACAAGAAACTGCTTCATGCATGGTTAGAACAAGTTAAATGTAAGTTATGTGTCAACCACCGTGGCTGATACATATTTCCGCTCTTTCATCTTGAGAGTTCGTTTGCATTGATGGGTGAAAGTTTGAGCACTTGACACTTTTACGGCAGCAGTAACAGGAACTTCTACATATTTAAAGAACTACAAGGACGTTAAATTTCTCCATCACTCAATACTTCAACACTTCATGCACAGCAGCTGAAGACTGAAGAGTACTTAAGTTGCCGGTCTAGTAGCGATTCTTCTTCTACACAAACCGGGACAGAAGTGGTGTCCTCGGGCGTATTTTTAACCGTCACTTATGAAGATGAGACGGACGGACCCTGCATGCACGTTACAGAGCAACGTGTGAGCTGTTCACAGGAAAGCTTGTTCACCATCTGAGGATCACTGTTCTACAGAAATAGTAAAATCAAACAAAACTTTAACTATCTACCACATTACACAACAATGACTGAATGTAATATCAGTATGACAAAGCAAAACGGCTTTAGCAAAATCTTGTATTTGTGGAAGCAAAGACTTCAAATCTTTTTTAATCAATCCATAATGGGCCTCCCTAACCTCTACACTGTGTTTGAATATTTTCTGCTTTATACCAATCCCCCTGCCTGATGTGGCAGGTGTGTTTTTTTTGTTGGTGGTATGTATGTGTGTGTATGTATGAATTTATGTATATCATAAGGCATGGTTGTAGATGAATTTGTATGAGATTTAGTAATTGAATTCATATCAAACGGGACATGGAATAATTGACTTCTGATAGCTAATGGAGAGGGGGTGGGATTAAATAAGTTTGTACTTCTTCCCACTCCTTTTCGAACATGTAGGTGAAATCAATCTGTAATTTTCTCAGCAGCTCTCAATCTTACTCTTTAACTGGTTGTGTAAGACAAAGGAAATGCATGATACTGTCATTTTGCATTTATAAAATTAAGCTACTTGGCTTGTCATGATTTATATTCTGAGAAAACAGGATTGGATAATGGGAAATAAGTTGTCTGTCCATCCTTTGGTATCTACCTGCTTGTATAAATGAGCTTTCCCATGGTTGGTTTTTCAGGTCAGGTCTATTTTTTCCGACAGTAAACACACTTAATGGCTTTATTAAATATCTTAATCATATTGAGCCCATTGGTTTTTGACCTACTCTCCACTGGTTTGGTAAATAAATTGGCAAATAGCAGTAAACACGCTGCTTGTTATTTTACCACCAAAATCAGGAGTAAGTTGTGCAGTCCTGTGGGAGCTCTATCTTTAAGTTTCCTGTCCACATTAAGCTAAGGCCGTGACACGCTACATTAATTTCATATCTGGAAACACATGGTAGACCACGGTCAAAAGGACATGTAAGACTTATCTCAGACTTTGTAATCCTCTGAAGGCACACAATGAACCAAAAGGACAGAGCATGAGGCTACAAACCAGCTGTTAGGAGTTTGTTTCAACAGACACAAGATCTCATAAAAACTTACTTGGCTTTAGAAGTTAAACAGATAAAAACTGCTGTTACTATGTGAGCTGTAAAAGTATGTCGCAACACTTACCATCCCACTCACTCTCATTGGCTGTTCAAGATTTTCTTCTGAGAGCATCAAAATCTGAATTACAAGGAAGCAGTATCGACACCACACACTCAAAGATTATAACAAATAATAAACTGCATTAAGTCTCAAATTGGACCATGACACCTGATCCTGTATGAGGTAAAAAGTGACAAATCTTCTGCAGACAAAAATGGTGTTTGGACAGTGTCAGCCCAAGAGCCACATTTTGTTCCACAAACACCTCAGTGTGACCAGGCAGTAAAATTAAAATATGAGAAAGGGATAGACATTAAGACAACATAAAAAAGTCTCATCTCAACATAAAGTTGCAATATTTTAAATAAAATAAAGCTTTTTCTGACTGTTATTGTTAATTTATAACTTAATTTATGCATTTATGAATAAATTCCTTTACTACCATGTAGACATGAGGACTCTACTTTAATCAAGAGGCTGGTTATACTTATATTCAGCAGAGACAAATATAATGAGGACAGATTAATGGTCTGGGCCTCCATGGGTTTGTTGCCATCAGAAATTCTTATTTTCATCCCCTTGTCTCTTCTTTGTATCTATAAACTTAAGAGTATTCAGTTTATAGATAATGCAAGTTATAAACTATACAAATTAGCAATTGATTGATGCCTTACTAAATGCATTTGTGGAAATAAGGAAGGGACTGAAACTAAAATTAACTTTAACAATGAACATATTCTGTTATTTGCATTAAAAAGTTTCAAAATTGGCTGAAATATGTTCTTATCTCAGTAAATCAAGAATGACCTCTTGAATTTGAGTTTTTACATGTATTTGTCAGTGAATTGACTCCTTTAAATCAACTGTTTCCATGGATTTTTCACAACTTATCTTCAAATCTTCAAACATGTGAATGCAATTTTTTTAGCCAGGGATACTATCCAAAGTGTTGTGCTATTAAAGTCTGTACCAGTAGCAATATTGAGCCCTAAAACTGCAATTGGGACAAATATGGCAGACAGAGACCAAAACAAACAGTGACATAAACAGGCATAGGCAATCAAAGAAATGCCTTCAAAGTTAGAAGCAGGGTGTAGCAGAGCTTCTTCAGCCAGTCATGTCAGTGCCAATTGGGCTGTCAAAGTGATCCAGATGGTCCACCATGCCTGATGGTATTTATTTATCTATGGAGCCCTGGCTGCAGTATTTTATCCTCTGTAGTATTAAATGTGTTATCACATCTCAGACTCACCCAGCATGTGAGGGTGGGATCCTGTCTGTCCATTAAAGGAGAACAAGTCAGCCAGAAGCGAATTAGAGGGCCAGGAAGTCAGCTTGTTAATTCAAAAAGGGCAACCCTACAGTGGTTATACAGCTAGGAAGTACAAATATTACATGAGTGTTTTAATGAAAAAGTGTCAAACATGGAAAACGAGACGAATTAACTTCTTATCGCGTCAAAGTACTGGTACCTTTTGTAATTGATACTGTAACATTGAAAAAAACACATTTCAACAATCTGGCTCTTTAACAGCAAGGACTCGGGTAATGTGGCCTTCTGAAGTGTCCCATACTTAGCGAGAGGAAATCATCTCAGTGCACCTGAAGTCACCTTTGAGTTACTGTCTTGGTTAAAAATATGCTTGCGGTGCAGATGGATAAGCCTGATTCAATGCCTGTATTCAAGTAGATCCATTTAGTCAAACTCCAATTTACAACGATTGTGGGAGCTACGAGCAAGACAACAGAGAGTGAGTACTCAGATCTATATTAGCATAGATGCTAGCAGCTTCAGTTGCAGTTTTTCCAGATCTTGTCAATAACATTCGACATGTTTTACCTTGAGTTTACTGCACAGAGTGGCTCACGTTTTGTCCTTCAGACTACAACAGTAGAGCTTGCCTGCTACATTATCTGATTGGCCTATTATGAATG
The DNA here is from genome assembly GCA_036419115.1 of Scarus forsteni. Taxonomy (NCBI): domain Eukaryota; kingdom Metazoa; phylum Chordata; class Actinopteri; order Labriformes; family Labridae; genus Scarus; species Scarus forsteni. Next base: position 5,592,696 of record JAZDUH010000459.1, read on the forward strand.
TGATTGACAGAACGATGGTCCAATCACCTGCTGAATATGCTTTTGAAAGGCACTGCCAATTTCCAAACAATTCTTATGGGCACACTCGCCAACATTTAAAGTGTTTGGAGAATAAAACGGTAAAAAACAGCTCAAGCAACATTTCTAGTTCAGCCAAAAACTTTGTTAGGCCTCCGTGTTTTGGTTGTGTAATGAATCTATCAAAACATGTATGTTTCCAGAAGCACATGTTGCTGGAGTTTTTCGGTTTCTTCAAAACTGTAATTTTGGTAATCTTCTCTTTGGTTTGGCTCTTTGGTAAAATTACGGTAAATCTAGAAATACAAAACATCCAGTTGACATTGCTAACATCGATCCTGATTCCCCGCAACCAGATTTACCTGCCTTCAAGTCATTCAAAAGCCACCTTAAAACATTCAATGACACCAACTAGCTGAGTTTCACTTCTTTGAAACAACAAACCTCCTCCACGCTCGAACTTTCAACAGACATAGCCGGGATGCACAATTTCAGATTTTTGATATTTTATTTCCGGATGTCTCTGGACTATCATGGCCGTCATTTTTACTTTTACTTTTTAATTTTAATCAGTCTGTGTTTGAGACAGATATGAAGCAAGAAACACAATGTTCTATTCTTTCATGACTTATACTTTTGATTCATAAAAGTTAACATCCAGTGATGATGAGGTAAATCACCAGAACACTGTACTAATTTTACAGCAAATGTATGGGATATACATTGCTACTGACCAATGTATCAGCTGTAAATGTCACGGCTGGTGCATTTAGTTTGGGATGGTACTCACAGGCTAAGACCTGCTGCTCACTCCACAAATGCACAATTCTTAAAGGGTGTACCCAGTTGTAAAGCTGAGTAATCAGGCTGTCCAAAGTTATAAAAGACAATACCAGTGATATCATGTATGGGGAGAAGGAATCCACCCAAATAGCACTCTCGAGCACAAAACATTAAACAGACTTTTTAGAAAAGATTATCTAACATTTAGGCATTTTGAACTGGAGCAGTTCCATGTTTTCTTTCCTTTTCTGTGTGTTTCAGAGGATGTCAGCTTCATGGACCCTCTCAGCACATCAGCGTCTGGGGCAGAATCCATATCTGATGCAGTCAGTCTGCCAGACCCATTAGCATGTGATTCAGAGGAAACAAGCAGGTAAGACATTAAACTGTGAACAAAGGCATCATGGACATGGAGCTCTGTGGAGCCAGGATTGATTAGATAAAGGGACTCTCCAGAATATCTGGAGGGAAAAACCATTTATTATGGTTATTTGGTTTAAGCATAGTTTTGGTCCACCCAAAAATTTGAGGCGATCAGAGGGATCAGTTGTGTTTTAACAATCTTTATTTGTTTGAATAAATTGCTAAATCTTATCCTTAGGTATTTCCTAACTGATTAACATCATTACAGAATAAAAGCTATTTCAGGCTGAATAGATGGTCATTGACTCTCTTTCAGTCGAGCCTTATGTTCACAAAAAAGGTTTTTTTCATTTTGAATTACTTCTGTATTCAGACGTCATGGGTTATCAGTCTCATTAATTCCCCTATTTCACTTTAATTTGAACCGGTATGTGACTGAACTTCTTTAATATCCCAGGACAGACTTAAACATGCTTGTTTATAAGATGGTAAATATATTTGCTCTCATTAGTTGCCTCTTTTGTGTAGCATTGTTAAAAATTCCAGCAAGAAAATCGTTCTTTTTTTTTTTTTTTTTTTACCACTTTCACTGAGTAAAAACAGCTTTAATTTTTTGATGAGTTACCATTGAAAGCAGGACTTTGTTGACATGAGTCCCCTCTGTTTGTTTTAAAGTCAAGTTAATCCATATTATGTACGTTAGAACCTCTGAACTGATGTTGCACCTTTCTCTGACGGAGTTGATTTAGGCTCCCAAATAACTAGTGCTTTGCAAACAAAAGTTGAGCTTACTTATTTGAAGAGGCATGTTGAACAACTGTAAGCCTAATGATTAGTTTTAACTCATTATCACTTGTTCTGTTTACTTACTGAGCCTGTTGGTGGCTTAGTTTAAATAATGCAGTGCCTATAATATAAAACGTGCAAAACCAGGTCTCAAATTTAATACTTAATCAAAGACATTTTAATAATTTTTAGGCCCTCATTTAGCTGGAATTGAATTGCTGGTTTTTGTCCCTTTTAAGACACCAGGGACAGCTCAAAGAGATCAAAAATATGTGCTTTTCATGTGGATAAAAGAAAAGAAGTGTTGAATCTATCACATTCATGTCACTGACCTTACTGCATAGGTCCACAGTGTACCACAGAAGTTCCCTTTAAAGGATTACAGTTAGGTTGAATACTATGTCACAGAGGAAACTGTAACTGATGGCAGTGCATATTAAGACTGATTAACCCCGTGTAAGAATTCGTTTGTATGATCAAAAACATTAAACCCTTGTAAGAATTAGTTTTTATGATCAAAAGACATTTATGTTCCTGTCTTTCTCCCTCATGGGTTCGAAAGTTTATAGGTTTTCTTTTTGCTGATCATTTATAATATCATCAACAGTAAGAAGAGTCGTACACTCTGATGGTCTGTTTGGGAATGGGTGGGCCCTTGGATGGGGGTATGGGGTGTAACCTCCTGGATATTCTCAAATTCTGTCATATCACCCAGTTTGAGCCAAATAATCACAAAAGTAAAGAGGGTTTGGGCTGGAAAATCATGGCCACATGCTCTCAAAGGAGCTCTTAAAACATGTGGAGTGTTGGCCTTCCTTCATTTTAGGTTTTAGGTTCTGAACACATAGTGATGAATTCAACATTTAGATTTACAAGAATATAAATATATTCATTATTTCATTTGTGAAATAGTAATACAAACAGTGATACAAGAGAGATGGCAGAGAGAGAAAAAACAAGATAACAGAGTAATTAATAGTTACAGACCGACAAAATGTAGACATATACAACAGGAAAGGTTTCAGTCGTGTGTGGTTGATGTAAAGCACATCTGGGGAGGTTGATTTTCTTAGCAGATATCAAGTAAGCAAGAGCAGAAAAAAGGAGAAAACAACAAATAAATAAATAAATATTAAAATTAAACAAGAAAAGCACTCAGAAAGCGCAGACCTCCGCCAGCACCACAGTCCTCTCCCATATTGTGATTTTTACGATAAATATTAGTCCTACCTTTATTTCATGTGAATATTTAGATTCCTTGACCATGAAAACATACCATTAGCAATTGGTTTCATAATGATATCTATTTTAGTTCAGTAGTTATTCATGAAAAGCGCTTTTTTCGTCATGGCGGATCCAGACGGTGATCCGGATCAACACCAAAATTGAATCATTTCTTCCTTTTCCCATGCTGAACATTTCATGAAAATTTCATCAAATCCATCCATTACTTTTTGAATTATTTTGTTCACAGACAGACAGACAAACAGACACGAAAACATATCCTCCTTGGCGGAGGTAATTAAAATTTAAAGTTTTAAGATTTTGTCATAGTGAATTATTTTGACAAGATAGTTGACAATATTTACAAAAAATCTGAAGTACTGCAAATAATTATAGTTTAAGTGCTACCATACACATTTATGTCTATTAGAAATCAGACTAATTCTGCTACACAGATTTATTTCCATAAACATTTTCCTGAACAGTCTTGCAGGAAGGGTTGCATGTTTAGGGAGCTCCCCAGAGGAAAAAGACTGAAACATTTTAAGTTCACAGTTAATCTCCAGAGGCCTTTTTTCTTTTTTAAAGACTTACAATCTCATGTTGCATGAATCATTTTTGCACAACAACTCCAAATCCCTCATGTGTCATTGTTTATTTTCATAATACATGGATTAAAGTGAAAAAAAAATAATTTGACTGAAAATTATTTTTTGTGTTGGTGGTGGTATAAGAGGGTCGGGGGCTGCATTACCTCCTAAGCCCCTACTCGTAATCAGTTTTCATAATGTAACAATGGACCTTACTATTGTCATTAATTGGATATAAATCACAAAACTTCCATTTTTTAGTATTTCAGTAAAAATAGTTTAATAACAATAGTGCAGCAGAAAATAGTGTGATTGCAGATCGCCCTGTAAAATAGGCCCTACAGACTATTTAACCCTCTATTGCATAGTGTTGCCATATGGCAGCAAATACTTTATCTTAATTTTTCTAAGAAACTGTGAAATAAAATGTATGTTTTTACATTTAGGTGTGCAGAGGGGACTTTTAGTTTGAAAGAAATAGAGTTTATGAGGCCCGATGACCAGGAGATCTTGTTTGCCAGTCCTTTTTGCTAATGGACATTTGACATCCAAACAATATTGTCTGGGGCTCTCCAAGCTTGTCTTAATTTTTGGAGATTTTTCACAAAAATTAAAATTTAAATCACTATATGGGGTAAGTAAACTTTTTTTTTTTTTCACATTATTAAATTTTGTTGTTATACATTTTTTGTAATATGCCAAAACAGATTTGTTGCCACATGGCAACAATATGCAAATATGGAAAATTCCAAGAGTATACAACCTAATGGAGTTCCATTCACTTACGTAGCATGAAACTATCCTGAGACTGTTTACACCTTTTGCTTATGTTTCAAAACTAATAACATTGTATATATATATTTTTTTGTAATTTAAGGTAGTTTTCTGGCTATCTTTGAAATAGTATCTACTTTCCTCCATAAAATATGCATCCCAGCTACTTCTACAGGGGAGGGAAAGAGAGCAGGGTAGAAACTACTGTCAAACTAGAGGAGGAATCAGATCAAAATCAACTGAAATGAGTTGAAATTAAATGAATCAAATGAAATAAAAAAGAAAAAAACAACTGAATGAATTGAAAAAAAGAATGATAGATTGAACTTAATGGACCCAGGTTCAAGTTTTTGGTTTCTATTAGCAGACGTTGAGAGGAACTGCTTTGTTGACTTTCACAAGGCATGAAATGAAATCAGATCAAATGGATGAAATCAAATCAATTCAGTTGACATGATTGGAAATCAAATGAAATGAAACAGGAAAAAAAACTGAATGAAATGAAAATAAAGAATGATAAATCGTACTTTATTGAGTCAGGTTCAAGGTTTCCTGTTTTAAGTAGCAGATATTTTAGATAACTTGAAATTATACAATGTTTTCACTGTATAAATGTTTATTTGTTCATTTTGGAAGAGTATAACATAGATATGTTGAGTCTTGTTTGAAATAAAATGCCTTTTTGCTCAAAAATGTTGATTTTATGGTACCTTCCATGATTGCATATTCTTGCCATATGGCAACAATTGATCAAAGACCCCCCTTTAAACTTTTTTAAGGATTTTTTTTTGTCATTTATCTATTATTTAGGCTATTTTTGTAATAAAATCATTCAAAACTTTTTTTTTTTTTTTTTACCATTTTTAAGTATTAATTTGTGCATCACAGGGTTAATCTCAGCCTCTCTTCAATACTGCTGTCGATTATTGCTTAACTGCTCCAATCTGCTAGACCAGGGGTCAGCAAACTTTGGTATGGAAAGAGCCATTTTGCCCTCCATTCCACCGTGGAGAAGTCGTGTGGAGCCGCAGGTGCAGGGGTGATGCAAGTAAACTTCAGGGTGGCAGAGGCGGGGGTCGTGTGCCAACATCAGAGAAGGGGTATTTACGCACCTGCCGATCGTCACAGCGGGCTTTACGCGCCGTTACGCTGCAAAGAACCGGCACCCGCAGGCTCGTACCATAAGCACGGATAATTAAAAAACGAAGACAACGTGGTGCTCCCTCTGCTACATCACTGGCATGGAGTGACACCGAGCTAAAGAGCGGCATCCGCCTCCGGAACCGCGGGCTGCAGGGAGCCGCAACAAGTAGGTTTAAGAGCCGCATGCGGCTCCGGAGTTTAGACAGCAAAAGAGGCCGCTCTTCGTCCTCCATCATAGTCCGTTAATATCACAAACAGTGACAGCTCCTTGCCCCCCTACACAGACACACACACCCACACGCGGGCGCGCGCACACACACAAACAAACTTTCTCCGCCCGGTTGACGGAAATCCGTCACAGCGACGGAGAACTTTAATCCATGATAATAGATTTGATTCTATGATATTTTTCACCTATAGAGATGTCTTTGACTGAATTAGCAGTTTTTGTTTGGCTTATTCTGAATTTTCGCCCCATGTCAGCCCTGGTATCACCAAATAAAGGACTTGTATGTCACAGTCAGTCAAAACATCAACATGGTGACTCGCTTGATTGTGTGTTTGTGTCAAAGCAGCCAGTTCATTTGACAAATATAAAATTTTATGATTATGTTGTGCAGATACTCAAACTTCTATTGTTGTGAACAGCAGGGCCTGTGGTACCGTTTCAGCTCCTGAATTATTGTCATTATTATTATAAAGCTTATCACAACACTACTCCCAGCTGCATCACTGAACTAATATCACCATACAGCACTGCAAGGCCTCTCAGATCATCACATCAAGGACTCCTTAATGTACCAAGGTCCCACAGAAAAACTCTTGGAGCCAGGGCCTTTGAAGTCGCTGCACTGAGGCTGTGGAATGACGTCCTGTTACATATTAGATCTGCTGGCTCCCTGGACTGTTTCAAAAAACACCTTAAAACTAACTTTTATTCTCTTGCCTTCTAATGAGTTTATTTCTTGCCTGAATTAAGTTATCATATTTCTTTTTTGGTCATGTGTCATTTGTGGAAGAGCTTGTGTATATGCATGCATCTGTGTCTGTCTGTCTATGATTGTATGCTGCTGGCTGTTGCAGCTGCTTCTTACTGCTGTCTGTGGTTGTTTGGGTTCACAGCCATGACTCCATCTAATAATGGCAATGGAAGTCTGTGTGTAATGGGCTTGTGCCCCTTTGCCCCTTTTGTTTGCTCCTTTGCTTGTCTCCGGCTCTTGTCTTCCAGGTGGCCTGGGATCCTTGGTGGAGACTGCCTGCTGCTGTGGAGTCACAAAGCCTCAACTACAACTTAACTACAACTACAAACATGACACATATTTGGCCATTTCATGAGGAAAATTCCATTCCAATTATCATTTTTGCTGTTAATGTAGATATAGGCATGATCTCCCTATCCATGGTTGATTCATCTATAGTATCTATATTGATCACCACATAGGCATGAGGTCCCCCTTAAAAATGGGATGTCACATCTCAAGAGGCCTTTCATACATTTTTACTTCAGGGAGACAAATATGGTAGGGATGCACTTGTGGTCTGGGCACCCATGAGTTTGTCACTACCATAAATTCTTATTTTCAGTAAGAACATCATTGATTATACTTCGATCAATGATCACCACAACCATTCAGACACGAGGACCCTTCTGAAAAAGAGATGTAGCATCTCAAGAGGCTAACCTCTAATAAATCAGAAGACAGGTCTATGGTTCATGGATCTGTTACTAACTTTAGTTCTTACTTTGGTCCACTTGTCTCCTCTTACCTCCTTTCCTTCGCCCTCACACCCAACACAGCATTGTGTGGATTTGCTGTTCATCATGAGACTGGGATACACATTCAAGATTTCCTGCTGCTTAACAGAAGGTTTTTTCTTGCTGCCATGATGGAGGGATTCATGATTGGCTTTGTGGATTCATGTTGGGTGTTGGATGTATACATTTGTATAGGTATGTATATGTGTATTTTATATGTATATATGTATCTATGTATGTATGTGTATCCATAAAATGAAGAGCTTTATGCTCTACTGTAAAGTGTCTTGAGATAACACTTGTTATGAATTGGTGCTATACAAATAAAGATTGATTGATTGTACAGCACTTTGGCTCAAACTCTGTATTTAAAGTGCTCTATAAATAAAGCTGATTGATTGATTATTGTTATGATAATTTTATTTGTCATTATTATTATATTATCTATGGTGTTTTGCTTTCAGTTGGGGTCAAAGTTGCTTAATTTATTTCCTCTGCTGCTGGTTATACCTCTGTGGCAGTGTGATGAGTTACCTCATTACCCTGTTTGTGCCAGTTGCTGGGCTGATCACATTCTCACTGCAAGAGGTTGATCAGAATTGAGTGGAGACCACCTCTTTCAGGATATCTCAGTTTGTTTTTTTTTGCTCTGGAAAGATGCTTTGTTGCTCTTTTAATCTATTCAAACCAAGCAAGGTGAGCCACATTTACAGATAACATACCAGAGTAAGATTACTCAACTAAATACTCACCCAGTTAGCAGCAAAGATAAATACATAAAACAATCCAAATAATTTGATTGGCTGGTGTTTGTGATTTTTCTTGCGTTCTGAGCTACAGGGCCACAATTATCAGGTGAGTCTTACTGCCATGTGGATGCTTCAAAATTTATCAGTAAAATTAAATTAGGAAAATATCATCCTGTGGGACGATGCAGACTCGTGACAAACCTTTTGACTAATTATTAACCCTCTGATGTACATGTAGCATCAGCATTAGAAAAATTACCAACACCATCATAGAGATGTTCCTCTTACACATTTTATACACCTCAGGTGGAGCATTAGTCCTCACTGATTGTAGGTTACATTGTAAACCTCACAATGTAACCTACAAGAATGGCCCCAATAAAAGATTTGAACAGTTAATGTGATTATTCTCTAATAGTTGTTCTAATGTTTAGAAGTCACATGCGTGGATGTTATTGGATTATTGTCTGCTCCCACAGAGCTTCTGAAGGTCCTTGATCTCCAAAAGATAACCAGTAAATAGACGCTGACATTTTCTAAAACAAGAGAAGAAAATTTTTGGGAACATGAACCTCGTGACTCTTCTTCTTCACTCCACTTAAGTAAAACAAAACAGACATAAATAGCATGTACATCTATAAAAAGGACAATGATAAAACAAATAAGTACAATCATATTAAAAATAATAATGACAGCTAAATAAATAAACTCAAATTAAAATAGAATAACTCAAAAAACAAGAAAATTAAGTTAAAAAACAAAACAAATTAAAAGATAAAAATAATGTTATTAAAAATATTGCTATACATATTTACATACATCCATATATACACAAACACACCTACATAATGAAATAAAAAAAAACAAATAAAACAAATGCATGCACCAAAAGCAAACAAAAAAAACAATAATAAACTGATGACGATTTCTTGCATGTGCAGCAAGTTTACATACTCAAAAAAGAGTAAGACATATAAACTTATTACGCCTTTTATTACCATGTACTGCAGACAAATTTTTAATCTCTCCATATTTATAATATTTACAATATTCACCATCTATTCAGGAACCAATGGTCTTTATTTTATATTGAAAAAAAAATATCAGCTAATTTCTATGCAAATAATACTACAACAGCATATTAGGGCCACTTAAAGAAATAAAAGAAGGGATTATCATTCATGTTTTATAATCATATGTTGGTAGATCTCATCACTTTGATGGCATAATCTTTATTTTCAATCAAAAAATCCTGTAAAATATTTAATTTATAATTCTTAAAAAAACTGACATGCACTATGAAACACTTATAGTCATCTATGTGTGCTGTGACTTTGAAGAAGTGACATGTCTTTATGGTGAAGTTATCCAATATGGTGACTTACCAACGGTCCCTAAGCTGCTGACCCGCCATCATGGGCAGAGTATTGAGACCAAGTGAAGCTGTCTGGCTCATTTGGAGTAAAACGAAACTGTAGTCTTCATCACATTCATAAAAATGAGGGGTCAAGTTTGTAATTACTTTGTTTTATAGACTAATTATTGACCTGAAATGTGAGTTTATCGCTGATAAAGTCGGAAATTTAAGACTTTATGAACTTGAAAATTTTGGGGCTTTTTAAATAAAAGTTATTATTTATTTAATTTCTTAATGTGGTCCTAATACACCATCTATAATGCACCCCTACACACACACAGAAAAAAGACATTACAAAACAAGACAATAAATCCATATTTTTTGAGACTCTATCCTTACCGTCCTGGGTTAAACTACAACTCTCAATCCCTCCATGTATTTAAAATTAGTGGATCGAATATTCTTTCAAACTTACTCTCATTCAAAATTCATCTGTTAAATTGTTTCTTAATTTACCCCTGGGGTTGAAACACGCATACTTTTTAGTCTTGTTCTGAAACAATTAATTTTAAAGTTCAGTTGCCCTTTTAAATCACAGCCCTCCTTCTTTTTCTGAAAACAGCTTCCTTATTTTTGTCCGGAGGTATGTTATTTCTAGCTTTGAGTATTATTTGTGCTGTTTTAAACTGGATCAGGTCTTGAATTTTAAGAGTGTAGTTTTAAGAGAAATCTAGTTTTGTGATCTCTTAATTCTGCTTTGTTGATTAATCTGATGGCCCTTTTCTGCATAGTATTTGTTGTTTGAAATGTTTTTGTTGTGTCAAGGTTATATGTTAGTCATTTTCTATTATAATAGTTTTAGGAAATGTGTTTATAGTTTTAGGGATTTACTCCAGAAACACTCATACTGCTGACTTTTGACGTGCTCACTTGTACTCACACAGCTGCCGTTCTTTACGTGAAAGAACAGAAACACCTGACTGTGGAAGTCACTGCAGCCTCACACAACAGAAACCATGTTAACTGGCCACTCTTAGCCGCCTGTGTCAGTGGTTGCTGTAGTTCAAATGGATGTTAGACCAGCAGGAGCCCTCATAAATTAAGGAAAGGAGCTATAAATGTTCTTCTCTTCTCAAGGAGCAGGCAGGATATAAAACACCAGTATAGTATGCCTGCAACTTCCTCAGGCTCACAAAGAGGATAAGTTATCAGAGTGCTTAGGGATTAGTCATTGAAATTTTGTGATTTATTAACTTTTCTTGTGGCATTGAGAAAATGTGCAGGCATTTGAGGCGTGTGATAAAAATGAAAATTCAGAATTGAATCAAAATGTCCACAAATTGCAGATACCTATTTTTCAACAAGCCTCTGTGGTCCATTCAATCATTTTAACGTGATCATGATTTTGGTGGCCATGATTAAATTAACCTCGTCATCAGCAAAGTTGGAGCATGGAATTGTCCAAAATGTCTCGGTGTGCTGAAGCATTCAGAGTTCCTTTGACTGGAACTAAGGGGCCAAGTCCAGCTCCTGTAAAACACCCCCCTCCACCAAACTTTACACTTGGCACAATGCAATCAGACAAGTTTAGTTCTCCTGGCTACCCCCAAACCCAGACTGGTCCATCAGATTGCCAGATGGAGAAGTGTGATTCATCACTCCAGAGGATGTGTCTCCACTGCTCTAGAGTCCAGTGGCAGCGTGCTTTACACCACTGCATCGATGCTTTGCATTGCACTTTGTGATGTGAGGCTTGGATGCAGCTGCTCGGCCATGGAAACCCATCCATGAAGCTCTCTGCACTGTTCTTGAGCTAATCTGAAGGCCACATGAAGTTTGGAGGTCTGTAGCGATTGACTCTGCAGAAAGTTGGCAACCTCCGCTGACCTCGCTCCGTCAGTTTACGTGGCCTACCACTTTGTGACTGAGTTGTTGTCGTTCCCAAACACTTCCACGTTCTTATAATACAGCCGACAGTTGACTGTGGAATATTTAGGAGCGAGGAAATTTCACGACTGGATTTGTTGCACAGGTGGCATCCTATCACAGTTCCACGTCCGAATTCACTGAGCTCCTGAGAGCGACCCATTCTTTCACTAATGTTTGTAAAAGCAGTCTGCATGTCTAGGTGCTTGATTTTATACACCTGTGGCCATGGAAGTGTAACAACTGATTCTGATTTGGATGGGTGAGCGAATACCTTTGGCTATATAGTGTATTTAGTCAAGCACTTTCTCAACCATAGTCAGCCAACCACCAGGGGGCGAACGCATGGTTAAGGCATCGTTAAGATGCCCAAATAACTAGCAAGCTAGCCCTACAGTGGCAGCTTCAAGTCACTTGTTGGACTGTTGAGAGTGAATCATGTTGAGAGAAGAAAGCAGAGCAGCTAAAAAATGGTCAAAACACTGGAAAAGAACTTTGTGATCCCCTCTTGCAATTACTTCTCCAAAATGGAATTACCTTCACCAGGGGTCAAAACCCACAGCACAAACTCAGGATTGTGAGTTACTGTTACATCGGATATATTTTTGGAAAAAATTCATAATTGACATGAAACTAAAAATGGATTTTTTATTTAAATCAGATAAGCTTCAAAAACCCTGACATTTCAAAAAGCACGTCAAAGATCACCAGACTACCTCATGGTAACTATACAATTGTGCATTAAAAAGTGAGCAGAATGTAGGAAATAAATTATTTGAGTTTAAAAATGTCCGAGGAAGGCCCTCTGACCCCCATCCCACCTGACGATGTCAAATATATATTTATGATTTCCCCACTGCAAGTAAGCTGTGATTCTGTGGTTTATTTTTGTTGATGAGCCCTATTATCAAAGTAAACACACCATGGTTGTCATTTTGGTTCAGAGTTTATTAATGCAATATGACATGCTAAAACAATAAGTTGAAGTAGTAGTTAAAGCAACGAAAACCTGAAAACTGTTCACATGTTTATTTGAAGTACTGCGAAAAAAAAAAATGCAGATGTTTTCCCTAACATAATAAATAATCGTGATTACAGTTTTAGTTAAAATAATTGTGATGATCATTTTTGCCATAATCATCCAGCCCTACTTTTGGCTCAGAACTGATGGCAATTCCTGTAAGGAAGAATTTGCCTTTTGCCAAATAGGTTCTTACACTTTCTTTCGCATGCCTTAAATCAAATGATCAGGAATATCAGGGTGCATTCAGAGGCAGATGGCAGAAATGAAGTAAAGATGTAATCAAAGAAGCGTTCAAAATTTGAGCTCATCTCACTGTGTTTAGTCTGTGAAAAAGCCAGCAACCTGCCAGAGCATCTCTTGTTGCAGCTGGGTGTAAAATATCAGATGGGACATGCATTTGCCTTCGCTGGAACCTCTGCCCACACAAAGATCCACAGGAACCATGAAGAGTAAAGTGGGAAAATCTGTGTTTTACTGCAAGAGTCCTCATGATAGTTTTTTGTGCTTTGTTTTTACTGTATCATTATCAAAAGCTCATCAGGAATGTCTTAAAAAAAACTCAAGGAAGACAGATGACACAAAATAACATTGTCACAGGAATAACCATAACTCTTGATTTTGGGTCCATAGGAGAGCTTTGACACTCAAACAGTCACTGCAGCGCAGTGGCGTAGTTTACGTGGGGTTGGTGGGTTATGAAAACCCACGGGCCCTCTTCACCACACTTCTGAGGATTTTTTGTTTGTTTGTTTGTTTAAATCCGAGGCGGAATGAGCACAGCAGCTGCCTTCTCTGCAGCAGCAGGTTAGCGCAGAGTGTAACGTGACGTCAGACTGGGTCACTGTATTATGTTGCATATTAAGGGGGGGATACCCCTGCCGATTTGAGCTGATCCATAGGCCCATTGAAATGTGATTGGCTCAGCCGCATATTGAGCCACACCGAAAACGAGAGATGAAAAAAGACGAAGAAAAGACAGATGCCAAAAGCTGCTAGTGGAGCGGAAAAACGTATTGCTCGAAAAAAAAAACATTTAAGAGAAGATGCAGCCAAATGCGCCAAACTTCCGGATCTGTTCCGCCACAGTGGGGTCCTCACTGGGGCGGAAAACATCCGGGTGGTGGCCCAGGTCTGTGACGATGCGGGACCGAGCACGGCTGCAGCAGGTAGACATGCAGGTAAACATGCACTGTCTACTGCAGCGACATGGTGCTACATCATCTCAACCACACAAACGCCGCGATTTCACCCATATAAATGGAGATTAACGGCTATTTTTAAACCAATAAAAAGTGGTTGTAAACAATAATGGTCCACATGTAACGGACTATATGATTGCACTTAAGAGTGTTTCCCACACATTTGTTAACTTGTGATTATTATTTTTTATTATTATTATTTAGTTTCAAATCTGCATTTGCTTCTTCTGGACCATTTGACTGTGCTTGCTTATAATGCTCTTCTGTGCTATTGTAAATTTTTCTGAACTCCACCACCGCCTGGGCATGACATTTCAGGCCTCAGAGCCATTCTGTATGAACAGAGATAATTCTGTGGTGTGGACAGAATTGTCTCTGACAAAAATATCCACTAAATACATCCATAAAATAATCCATATATGCGTATTCCCGATAACTGTTCAGGGCACAGACAGAAAAGCCATACATTATAAATCATTAATTTTCTTAGTCAATAAAAATGAAATCTATAGGCTTTATTATAACATTTATTATTAAGGATATACTGAGGGAGGTGCACAGGCAGAGCGCACTTTCAGTCACCTTAAACTGATCAAGACTTATCTGCACTGAAAAATGAGCGAGTCTCGCCTCTCAAGCCTGGCATTACTTTTCATTGAGAGAGATGTCTGGGAAGACTAACTTGGACAAGGTTGTTGATACATTTGCAAGAATGTAAAAAAGAAAAACACATCTCAAATAGTTGCAGTAATGAGAGGTTGTATTCAGTATTTTACTTTTTTTTTTTTTTTTTACTTTTTTTCTGTCCTCTATTCTTGTGTGCAATGCGGCATGCCAAACATGAAGGCCCCTTTGACACATATGAAAACCCATGTGGAATACATCCCAGCTACGCCACTGCTGCAGCAGACATGGAGAACGTTTTGTGATGAATAGCTTTTTATGTGTTTTGTGCTGCTAACCTTCTGCAAACCACTTCTATACTTTAGAGCCTTTTTATTCCCTGCCTGAGCTTCATCAGCATTCCCTTCCCTCTCCTTGAAACTGAAAGTGATGAAGTTCTCTCCGATACTACTTCTCTTCTATCAACATTTCTGCAACTAGTTGGACAAATTTACATTTCCTTGTTATGTTGGCCGAATCTGTGCATCTACTTGGCACGCAACAGTCTTACAAAAGTATATAAACTTTATATCGACATATTTGTTGGAGGAGTCAGAGTCGACCTTTGTACTGCTCACAATATTCTTGAGTGATTCTCCAGAAATTCCTGCTAGACATCCTTGAATCTGATTAAAAACTGTAAAAAGATAAGGTCAGGAGCAGAGGCATGCTTCTGTTGACATGATTCCAACTGTGAGGATGGTCGACTATGAAGTTGGGTGTGACACAACAACTTTCCCCTCTGGGTATGTTGCAACTCCCTGCTCAGAGGAAACAGATAGTCAATTTTGTGCCTAGACCTCCTACATATTGGCACCAGCTTTGAGTTTCAGATTCAGGGTTTATCTCCAAGAGTCTGCACGAACACAGGATGTAAAGATGCCTGCCTTGATGAAACATGTTATTTAAATTGTATCAGGAGAACAAAGAGCACAGAAAATTAAACCAAACTGAGGTAAAATGTATCTATAGTAATCAAACATGTGTTGTAAATATAAGAATTTACCATAATGCAGGATCAGAGCGAGCCATGGGCTTGTCCTAAAAGTGGCTAAGTTAGGCCATTGCCTTATTTGTGTGACTGTAAATGTGTGTGAAGGTGCTTACACACTGCACGCTACTTGTACTACCTCGGCAATCACTCTCCATGCAAAGTCAATGTACAGCCGCCATGGGGCAGGGCTAACACTCCCACGATGCGACAGCCGCTTTTCACACTACTGTTACAACCAGCCAGGGGATACTGGAAGAAACATAAACTTGACCACTCCTTTGTCACTTCTCAAGGCACACCAGCAAGAAACCACAAACAAACACAATTTTTGTTGTCCAAACAAAGATATATTTTTTAAATAATTCTTTTCTTCTATTTTTACAAACTAAATCAAAATTACCACGGGGAAAGTAAGCTAGAGAAATCACAAACAAAACAGTCTTGTAAATCAAAAATCTTACCTAATCACTAATGAGAAAAAGAAATATATACAAACCAAAAGTGTCTCCGAAACAGAAAAACAGGAGAAAACGAAAACCAAAAAGCTCTACTCTCCCCTACATTACCTTACTGCTTACTGACTTTCTGACTGAGTTAATTTTCACAAAATCACACAACACTCTGCTTCAAACAATCGATCTTCTCAGATTCGTGGCGTTGGGTAGTGAGGAAGGAGGGTGGGCGTCTCTTCTTCGGCTGTCACTTTAAAAACCCCGGTCATCAACTCTCAGCCAATCACATTCGCCACTACACAGGTCTCCACTCCGCGGCGGGTGCGTCTTTCTCCTGTCATCCAATCAGGACGCTCCACCTGCAGTTAGAAAGAGCAGGAGCACAGAGGGAGGGAGGAGGAAAAGGAGGAAGGCGCTCCTCTACATAGGCTACATAACAACAAATAATTCAGTAAATGACACACAGTCATAACACAACCACATAGCTTGTCGCACGATGTCAAAGTAAAAAAAAAGTTGATATTTTCAGGCGATGTCGTGTGCAGCTGTGTGGCAACAGCCAATCAGCGGTGTGTGCGTGTGTGACAGTGCCCGTGACAGACAGTTTTTTATCTGGACTAAAGAGGAACAATCCATGTCCGTGTGGGAAACATTAGTCAGTGAGGACATTAATTACGCCTCGACGGACTGCAGAAAACTCACAAACAATGCTGCCGCAGGGCTTCAGCTGCAGTGTTTTGTGTTTGATAAGTGAATGAAATGGATACAGCTGGACTAATGTCCGCTTATACATCCTATTATGATATATGATATGATCAAAGTGAAACTTGGGCGGACGTGACGTCACTGAGCGATGGCCGACGGCAATGGTGACCAAAATGAGGTATTTATGGACACGCGACGATACGTCAGTGTGCGACACGATTTTGGTAGCTGGATTGCTTGCGGTGTGAACGCAGCATAAGACAATGGATGCTGTAGGAGAGGGGAATAATACAGAGCCCAAAGGGGGGTATTCAATAATTATTATTACTATAATATTATTTGTGCTTTTCCAAACAGACAGGAACATACAGATGACAAAACATAAGACCTGAAGCCCAAAAGCACAAACCAACAAAAAGCACAATTTGAACCCTCACAAACAAACACAGATGACAGAATAAACCAAACATAATAAGGACCAAGATGAGAGATGATCAATCGCCATGTAGAGAAAAAAATGTTAATCAGTGTGAGGAAAACCTGAGACCTCAAATTTGAATCAACAGTTCAGGCCCAGGCAACCAGCATGGGCCAAAAAGCACAAAGGGCCCCCAACCCACAGGACTGGAAACACCAGAGGGGAGCAGCCCCTAATTCTTCAAAATTTGGGAGAATTAGGAGTTAAATGAATAAATTTATGGAGCCAGGGAAAAAAAATAGGGTTTTGACTTTTCAAGGATCTCATAAAAATGCATGTCCCTGCAAAATTCTTTTATTTTTTAAAATTTGTATTGTAATAGGTCCTCTACATTCAATAACATAACCAGAGAGACAAAAGTGTGTTTAGAACTACATAAACTTTCTTCCTAAGATTCTTGTTTTTTTTAATGTTGCAACCTCAACCCTCCTCCTTCAGCTTGGCTTTGGACCTGCAAATGTGACCTAAAAGAGACATGTGCTTCTATATTTTTACCCTGCTAAATTTGAGCACGATAGCCTCAGGATGTTTTTCCTTGGCTTGTGCAGAGTCTTCTGCTGAATCTGCAAACTTTTGAAACCAGGGACCAGAGTGAAAAGTTCTGAAGATGTTTGGAATCCATCTCCATGTAAACAGGAATCAGCATTTTCAGGGAGAAGGATGACCTGCGGAACATTCACAGCACCCTTTTAGACGAAGGTTGTACATGCATCCCAGCGACAACAACGACACCAACAACAGCTTTGGCCGGCTACCGAGCAACATGCATGCTGCTTACTTTGCTCAGATTGTTGTCCAGTCAAAAATATCATGACAAATTTGTTGTCCAGACAAGAAACCCCTGCATTCTTATGCATGAGCCCACCATTGCTGTTTGTGAAAGAAGTTTGACTACACCTGAAAGCATATGTTGAAATCTCTGTTTCACTACAAAACTACATCGCCAACTAGTGGCCTGGCATGCACACTACCACATTGTCAGTCATTAACATCTCTCATCCAATGCCAGCTGGGCATAGGCTCCAGCCCACCAAAACACAGGGGGATAAGCTGTATAGATAATGGATGGATGCAAAGTTATATTAATTTAACACAGAGATGAAGCCAATTAAGCCAGTTTACTCAGAACAGAATTAAAGCTTCTTTTTAAAACAGTGAGTTCCAACTATTTTTAAGTTAAACTCTTTTCTTTTACCATTTTAAGCACATCATCAATAATAGGCTAATTAATATTATATTACAATCCTACATAAAAAAACAAGAAAAAATAATTACAGTAAAGTAAGTTCTTTAACTTTTTAAAAAGACAAAGCAATCTGGATTAAATATAAATATTTCTTTTAAACATCCTAATCTGTGCATGGCATTATATTGGTATCTATATTGGTCGAATAATATTTTGAGGAGTCTGACATGTTAATGATTTGTTGAATTTTAAAATGGATTGGCGGAGCACATTCAGTGAGGTGGAGTGCAGCAGATGTCCTCTTGGCTGCCACTTCCCCATTCTTTATTAAGAGTGGGTGTCATCTGGGTGTTATGATTGATGACCAGCTGACCTTTAAGGTTCACGTGGCCTGGATCGCTCGGTCTTGTCGATATGCCCTCTACAACATCAGAAGGATCAGACCCTACCTGACCTGAACAAGCCACACAGCTTCTGGTTCAGGCCCTGGTGATTTCACGCATTGACTACTGCAAGTCTTTGCTAGCAGGCCTCCCTGCATTTACATTTAAACCTCTTCAGATGATTCAGAATGCAGCAGCACGTCTTTGTCTTTAACCTGCCCAAACAGCTCATGTCACCCCACTGTTAATCTCTCTACACTGGCTTCCAGTGGCAGCTCGAATCAAATTCAAAGCTCTTCTTCTGGCCTACAAAACAGTGACAAAAATGGCTCCTGCCTACCTGGACTCCCTCATTCAGGTCTACACTCCCTCTCGCCCACTTCGCTCGGCCTGCGAAAGACGCCTGGTGCTCCCAGCCCAACATGGCTCTAAATCTCTGGCCAGACTCTTCTTTTCTGTTGTATCCAAATGGTGGAATGAGTTACCTAACTCCATACGATCCGCAGAGTCCCTTTCTACTTTTAAGAGATGTCTGAAGACTCATCTGTTCAGGGAACACTATTGCACTTAATCTGATCTTCTCCTCTTTGTCCTCAGAGGTAGAATGAATCAGAAGGTCTCGGACCAGCTCTCAATGAATATTTAGCACTGAATTTTGAATGCTTGGAATGTTGATCGATGTTGTTGACTTGGATTTTTGTTGCTGACTTGAAATATTCGTTGTGACTTGAATTATTGTTGTGATAAGCTGCATTATTTAAAAAAAACAACAACAAAAAAAACCTGGCACTTCTTCTGGCACTAGATGGCAGCACCTGTGGCCAATAGACTTGAAGCACTTTGACGCACTTGCTAAGGTTTTTCCCCACGCTTTGGAAAAAAGCGTCTGCTAAATGAAATTGTAGAATTGTAGAAGAGTGTTCAGACACAGCCATGTTTTGATGGTAATTATAGATCAGTGTAAAACATTTTTAAGTTTATGTGCTCATTTGCTGATCACACAGGAAATGAGTTATGGATCAGTGCTCCACGTCTCTTCTCTCCTGTTGCGTCTGTTTTTTTAGTTGTTATGGGTTATTAATAAAAGTCTGATGTGTTTCCTTGTCCTTTGTTTTTGTTCTGATGTTCTGCGTGAAGCTCTTTGAATCGCCTTGCTGTTGAGATATGCTGCACAAATAAACCGTCCTCGCCTTCCTGCATGACAAATTCAGTGAAATTTGGACAGTTTTTATCATCTGAATGCATGCTCTCTGTTCCAAAATTTGTTCTTTTAAAATGAACTTTTGTTTGAGTCTTATTGCTCAAGATTGTTTTACAGATATTCCCATACAAGTCCTATCTCCAAAAGCAGCCTATACAAAGAACAGGAGCATTGAATATATGAAATTGAATGGTAACTACATCAGCGGAGTCTGTCTTTAAACATCCATCTGCTGCTTAAATGTCCTCCAGCTTTTAAATACATCTCATTTTATGGCTCACAATACATGCCATTGTGTTACAGCTCTACGTAACAAACCTTGACTCTCACAAATTACATTCAAGTGGCACTAATTCGATGGCTAAACATTTATGGAGCAAACGCAGTGCAGTTTTGATGATGTTGACTTGTACAATTTAGCATACATTTCTTGGAGTGCACTCGAGATTGAAGCCAAATGTCTGTGGCTTTGAGTGAGATCCGACTTTGTGGAGACTTGCCTGTAAGCACGCTGTGTGACAGAATGACAGAGCTCGGCTCCATGTCAAAGTTTATTGCTTTGGAGCATCTTTCTGTCCATTTTCATGTCATCCTGTATTCTGACATTGAATTAGAAAAGCATCCAAGATAGAAGCATAAAAAACTACAAGCTCATTTACAAACAAGCAAAGTGTATTTGTCATCAGATTTCTTAATGAGGCCACAACCACAACTTGGGACACCAATAGGTCACTGATACCCTTTCAGACTGGCCAAACACAGTAACAATCAGCTCCTGTCGGCAGTTTGAAAGGGTTTAATCTGCATTTCGACTTGGGTCGACTGACCCTGCAAGCGGCACAGTTTTTTATCGGCTTGCCTCAGCTTCAGTGAGAACATCACACCCGGGTTGACGTGCTAATTTACGGGTGACGTTGGCGTAACGTCCCCACGACATAACATTAGGCCCGTCCCCTCTGTCTGTAACTTATGTGACTCTTTGCCACAAATTCCATCTGCCTTTGGCTTCTTTCACAATGCAACACCTTAATGCTCAATTCTGATTTATTGCTCAAATACGTTTTTTTTGTTTGGCTGTTCAGATTACACCCGTACATGCGGCCTGACTGCAGTGATGTGAACAGCTCAGGCTTCAGAAGTGACACGCATGCTCAGTTGATCATTAATGACATCACGCACAGCACTGAGTGATGAGGGGCAACAAACACAGAGAGACCAAAACTGTGCTTTGCAGTGCTGGAAAAGTTTGTTCCCATAATGCAGAACCTCAGTGAGCTCTTATTAAAGTAATTTTAGGTATATTGTATTTCTTATGAACCTAAAGGTGGATGCTCTTTCCAGCTGAAACCTGCTGATGACAGATCGCTGCTGGAGATCCAAACATCTCAGAGCCATAGCACGCTGAACAGGTTAACAAAGAGGCAAAAACTTAGTTTTGTCATCTGTTCTGATGTTTCTTAGTTCGTCTGAGAGCAGATCAGACAGAAACAGACTGTTATTTTAGCATGATAAATCCATTCAAAAAGTTGGTGCAGTGTTAATAAACTAAGTTTATCAGATATCATAATACAAACGTGTGATTCATTCACATTTGTTTATTGTGCATGTAATGGAGAGACGCCAGTCGATCGCCCCAGCGCTCTCTCACTTTCTCACATTACTCCTCCCTTATCATGCTTTTAGATGGAAAAACAACTAAAAGTCTTTATTTTAGGAAAAAAATGCAGAAACTTTTAATATATATATCCCCCCCCCCCCCGTCTGCATTATCTTTACAGCTGAGCACTGTGTCTGGTGGCAGCGTTGGAAAGACCAATGCATTTTTTTCTAGCAGTGAGAGATATGTGAATATGATTCACTGCTATAGTGACCATCACCAGCCCTCCTTGTAGGCTGATCCATCAAATCAAACTTTATTTAACCCCTGATGTGAGCTCAAGGGGAGGGCCGTGCCACACCACAGTGTGAAAGAAGGTGAAACAGTGACAGACAGGACAAGACAAGACAACTGGGAGAAGGACAAACAGGTATTGTCGTTAGTTTAAGATAGTACTCCAAGTGCTGTGCTGATCTAAGTCCGTACAGGAAGTAAAGGCTGTAAGAAAACAACCAGGGACACCAGAGATGTGGGGTCTTGATAAAAGGGGGTGGACCCATAGGGGTGAGATATGGAGGAGCATGCATCATGGTACGTGAGAAGATGTGTAGGAGTGCCCAACTCAGCATGTTCTGACGGGACCAATCGTTTCTTTACAGTTAGTCTCAACAGGAGCTTGAGTGTCTATACACACAAGCGTGTCAGGTGGCCACCGACTACCCAAGTAGCCGCCCATACCCAAGAGCCACCAGGGCACCCGAGACCCACCACATGGTCCCCAAAGCCACAGGATCCAGATACAGCCCCAGGACCCAAGGGGGCACCAACCCGACCCACCAAGGGTACCAAGGAAAACACCAGGGCAACCGGGGTGGCAGCCACCCTGCAGACAGCACACACCCCCTCCCACCACCCGTCCACCCGGCTCCAAGCCTCCCCCAGCCCGAACACCCAGCCCCCCACCACCACCCCGTGGCAGGCCAGAGGCCCCCAGCCCCCCGGGAGCCAATACCCCAGGGCCAGGCTCCCCCAGGAGGACGGCATAGGCAGCGTTTACAGAAACTTTGAATACTAATGTCTGTATATTAACCTCTGATTAAGTTCTGTCCATCTAGTAACTTTGAAAAACTTTGCTCTGGAGTGACGTCAAAGTCAGATTGAATGTGACCTGACTGTTCATCGGATACATATCCGATTTAGTACATCTGTAAGTGGCCTGAATCTGATTCGAAGATGTCAGATTCAATGCGACTTGTGCTGTTCACACTGTCAGAAAGTATAAAGTAAAGAAAACCTTGACCACGGCCTCCATGCTCCTTTCTATTGTTTACATAGACGTGCTTTGTTGCACTGATGTTGCGCCAGAAAAACAAAAAAAAAAAACGGCCATGCAGCTCATCTGCTGTTGATTAGACCCGGTCTGCTGACAGTGGTAAAGGAGTCTTGTGCCAATTGTTTGCAGGTTAACCCATGTTGAAAAAACCTGCATTGACCCCTTAATTTTAGTGTGAAAGTGGTTTCATAGTCATGCGATCATGATGACAAGCAAAAGGGAGAAACTGGGAATCAATGGGGACAAAAGAAAGTCCATCCAACCATCACCTGTTATCTCTGCACCTTGGGGTCATGGAAGGCTGGAACCTTTCCCAGCTGACACTGGGCGAGAGGTAGGGCACACCCTGAACCGGCTGTCAGCCAATCACAGGGCCACATAGAGAGGCGGACAAGCATTCATACACTCACCACTTTTATACCCAAGGACAATTTAGAGTCACCAGTTAACCTTATGAATATGAGAGAACCCAGGGCAGAACATGGGAGAACATGCAAAGGCCCTGACTGGGGGATCAAACAGGCAAATGTCTCGCTCTGAGGCACCATGCCACCCTCATTTTTCATTAGTAATATAGCAATTTTGTTATGACATTTTTATGGCAGCAAGGTATTTGTTTATTTCTATATATTGCTTTACCCATCTAGACTATTCAACAATTAGGCAGATCTAGGCAGATAAAAAAGTTTAATGTGGCCCTCATGGTTGCCCATCTCTCTACAATGTTGATATCGTTGACCATGGATGTTTCCAGATGTACAAAAAAAAAAAAAAAACAGTTAACCCCAAGTTACCCCCACTAATTTGTCAGTGGCGTGTAAATAAAATTAATAGGGTGAAATTTTTTTTTGCAGGTACTGAAGAAGGAATAGCATAGAAATTGCAAAACATGCACAATACAACCAAACAAGCTGGAATCCTTTTGCTTGGTTTCCCTGATGTTTTATATTTCCAGAAAAAGACCTGCAGGCTGTTGCTGATTATTGGCTTGAAATATATGGACAGCTGGATTGTTTTTTTGTGTCTATGATGCAAAAGAACATATTTTTTAATGTACATAACAAGCTATAGAAGTTTAATTTTCTTGACCTTTCCCCACATCTTCCGCATAGAAACTAAGTTTATGATTAATTTTAGAGTCTGTGAACTGAATGTAAAGCTCGATCATTTTAAGTGAGAAGTTGCACTGCACAGATCGTGGAACAGCCTGATGGGACACATGGACTAATTCAATATGGTGTACCTTTGAGAAAAGCTGCACAAAGAAGCTTAAGCAAGCAGGAAAAAACAGGCACCATCTTTGCTCTAAGCTCTGTTGTTCTGGGTCACATTTGGAGGTAAACTTCTGTTCCTGATTTGATTCCATCCCCAAAATCTACCATAAATATCAACATTTAATTGTAAGGATCTGTTTTTTTCTTTGAAAGAGGAGGGAGAATTTCTCACAGTTTAAAGTTATTGATGCATTTGTGGATCAAAACTTTGAATAAATCATCCAAAGCTATGATTTTTCTTAGTGGCCACTGATAGGACAACATGTTCGAAGATCAGGGTTAGTTCTCCTCCGTCTGGAGATGACAGACCAGCTCAGAGTTGGCACATCTCCGAGATGAGTCACGTTTGCACAGAGGCTGGGGGCTGGTAATGCCTTGACAGACTTTCTCTAATACGGCACGTTCAGAACATCGCGGCTGAAGGTGCCTCCTTGCCAAGTGACCACTTGCATCTGTCGATACAACTCAATCTGATTAACATGCGGTAATCCTGTTAGATGTATGCCGACTGAGATGCAAGACTGCACAGCCATCTCAGATGTACATGAGTGCAAACGGACTGTTCCTTGACCTGCTGAAGGTCTAAGTGTTATACTTGGCTCATAGCCAAACTGCATGGCCTCTACATACAGTTCACGCCGTGTGTGGCCTCTTTTCAGCGTCCCGTGTTCAAAGTAAATCTTCTATTGCTGTACCAAACAAAAATCTGGTATACACGAGCAATCCTAAACTGCTGAGTGCTTTAGGGATCTTATAATAATATAATAATAATATAAAAATTTGGTCTTTATTGTCATTTTGACAAAAAGGAGCAGATAAACAAG
The DNA here is from genome assembly GCA_036419115.1 of Scarus forsteni. NCBI lineage: Eukaryota > Metazoa > Chordata > Actinopteri > Labriformes > Labridae > Scarus > Scarus forsteni. The sequence continues at coordinate 5,617,478 of JAZDUH010000459.1, forward strand.
CTGACACAGGATCATCAGAGCAAGTAGCTTGGAGCAAAAGTAGTCCATTTAGTGACCATGTTTCCGGTGACTTTCACTCAAGCTTAAGCCTGTGTTTGGACTAATCAGATGATTTTCACCCCCACACCCAACACAGCATCCTGTGGATTTGCTGTTCATCATGAGACTGTGATACACATTTAAGATTTCCTGCTGCTTCACAGAAGGTTTTTATTTTTTATTTTTTATACATATACTGTATATATATGTATCTATGCATATATATATATATATATATATATATATATATATATATATATATATATATATATATATATATATATATATATATATATATATATATATATATATATATATATATATATATATATATATATATATGTATCTATGCATATATGTACATCAATAAAATGGAGATTTTGTGCTCTATTGTAAAGTGTATGAGAAAGCACTTGTTATCTTTTGGCACTATGCAAATAAAATTTGATTGATAAATTGATTGATTGATTTTATTGAAGAAATATTACACAGGAGATGTTTTTGCCAGAAGAAAGAATAAATTAAAGAGACAATTACAGGTAATGTTGTCTGTAGATAAAAAATGAGCGATTAATTGTGACCTGTAATTAATAAATCTAAATAATCTCTTTTTAATCTCACTGAAAAAAAATCTGAAAAAGCGTCAACTTGAGGTATTTTCATTGAAATTCATACGATTATTGTGGCAGATCAAAAGACTATTCTCCACCCCCTAAAAACTGAAGTACAATAAGCCCAGTGCATAAAAACTCTCCAACTTTAACAGCCCAAGCAGGGGACAGAGGCAGAGCTGCAGATGGGATGACCACAGGATGTGACTGCATGTATGAACACAACATCAGTGTGTAAAGCTGTCTCTGTGGATGCAGTGAGATCTGCAGTTTTATCAGAAATGGACTCCATTTTCTCTTTCAACAGAGGAGCAAAGAATGTCACTTCAAGCTTTCTTATGGGAAATCATGATCTTGCTCTTCTCCCGACTGGAGATCACTGCGGGGAAACTGAGAGAGATGCGGAAATGCTGCGCTAACAATGCCGAGCTGTAGTCATGGTTACTCTACGATATGAAATATGCCCTCCTTTTGAGTTTACCAGGAGAACTTGCTGGGTTTTGTTTGAGATTCATGTCACATGTGGCAGATGACACATCTGTGTATTATAATTCAATGTAAAATAAGATGATAGTCTAACTGATGTACTCGTAGTTTGAGCTAATGGCTAACAACAGGGTCGAACTGCCATGCCATACTGTGGCTTGAAATGATTGGTCTGTGAAGAGTGTGAAAAGTGGACTGCTCATTCAATCACCAGCTGCTCTGGTATTTTAAGGTGTTAGTCTCTGAAAATACCAAAACAGTGAAATCAGATTAAAAATCAGATCAACACAATTAAAAAACATTGCTCATTAATTATGAATGTAATTCATTAATCTCAATTAACGCGATAATCAGACACCCCTTATGACAAGAACTACAATCCTATGCCTGGCTCCAAGGACTCTGACGGACTTAGGTGCCATTTGTTAGTCATGGGCTCTCGCTGTTTAAATAGCAAGTGATTGTTCCAGTTTGTGCCCAAAGGTGAGGCTATCTAAAATTGAGTAGTGGTCAGGCACTAAGCTGTCTCTACCTTGAGGACACCGAACAGTACTGCCCTTTAAATCCCCTTAAACCTAGTCTAATGTCTGCAAAAGCTTATTACGCTGAAGGTGGGCATCTACTTAAGCACTGAAAAGATCAGGAAGGGTCGAGGAAGGAAATTTTGTGATTTCGGCTCACTATCCCCATCAGACAAAAAGGGTGTGAACTTCTCATTCCTCAAGCCTATGAATTTATGTATATTGTCTGCAGAAATACCAGGGAGAGTCCTAGGAGTCAATTGGGAATGGTGTTGAGTCTCGTGATCATGTAAGAACAGTGCAGGTACTTACAGGATCACATCAAGAGTGGTAAAATCATCGACAAGGACAATCGGCATTATGAATTCTGGACTGATTTGGGGTTTTCAAATATGCCTGCTAGCCGTCATGGAGCTCACACCAGCAGTAACTGGTCTTGCTTTAAATCCAAGCTGAGAGAGATGCCCAACTAGGCCTGGCCCTGGACGTTGGGAGAAGAAGAAGACATCATAGATGGTGGGTGAGGCCTTGAAACTCATGCAGGAACTCACATATGAAGACATTGGCAGAAGCTTTCAGGAGCACTTCCAGAAGATGCAGAAGGGTCAAGGAAAGCTGGGATGTCCAGATGATGTCCTCAGGATGATTTAGACAAGTAGCTAAAGAGGTCAAGAAGTTCATTTCTTTGTCCAAATTTTAGTAGCAACCAAGATTTAGATGCTGAAAATTTAACCTCTCCTGAATGTACAGGAATGACAAACAGAAACACAAACTTCTCTGCGCCATGGTGGACATCTGCATGACTCTGCTGTTAAACATCAAGCCTCACTTACTTTGAATTGTGCTCAGAGTCGTAAATATTGTTCAAGGGCGGGCCAGGCCAGAAAGTCAGTGGGCTCATGAAGGGTCTAAATAGTCTGCTAAGAGGATGTAAGCAGCTGTTTGCTGTTGATAATAAAATATAATTATATATTCTGGAAACACCTGTGCAGATGTTCACCATGTGTGCTCACCCCCGTCAACCTTCAGGTTAGACTGCAGCCCGGATGAAGAATTTGAGGATCAGGCTGCATCACTCTCATGAAAGGAAATACACTGTCAGTGTCTGCTCAAGTCCGTAACTCCACATATCTGCTTTTGTGTTTTACCCCATCCCCAAAGCATCCTGAGAGCATCTGCTTCTGTCCTGCTGCTCCACAACAACCTGACACACCAGATGGACGGTTCAACACATTTCACTGGTTCATTTGGGCAACAGCCCATAGGAAGTGTTTGGGAATGGGCAGAGCCTTGAAAAGTATTTCTGACAGGTCTTTGGATGATAGTTCTGTCAGTTACCCCATTATGGGCCAATCAGATAATGTGTTTTATAAAGGCTACTTTTTAAAGCAAACTCTCAGCAAAACAGTTTGAAAGTTCAGGGAAAAAATACTTTCGATAGAGAAGTTTGTTGTGTGTTTTTTTTTTATTATTTAATTAAGAAGTGCTGTCCAGGAGCCTCATTTATAAAGCATGTGTACACACAAAAGAAAGTGTCTGCACTTGTAAGCAAAGTTTGGGACGGGAGAATGTTCACAATTCCAAGGCAGCTCCGACCCTGCCCAACACACAAAATCTGGGCAGTTGGACAGTCTTCCTTTGGACGTTTTCTCTTTTATTTCAGCCACGGTCCGACCCTCTGCGGCAGCCTTATTTACAGCATCAGCCACATGGCATTAGTGATGTCTGAACCATGCCCACCTACCAATATGTTGACCTCACATTGAATAAAATAAAATAAACAATTAAAAAAGCCATAGTGACCTTTCCTACGCACAGTTTTATAAATGAGGCACCAGATCTGAAGAAAAATACACTACTGAAGCTATTAGCATCAGTGCTTATCTGCCTGATTTGATTAGAGACATTGATTCAGGCTGATCCATCTGCACTGCAAATTTAGCTCCATGCACTTTCTATAGGGAAAGGGCATGCACTACTATACTGCACTACTTGATAAATAAAATACCTAAGTTACTATGAAGCTGTTTGACTCGGTAAACTACAGCACTGGCACAAAGGTGCTGGAAAATGTAATAAAATTCCTAACATTTGTAGTGGCATCACTGGCCATTAGTGCATGAAGTCAAGCCACTGCGGATCAGTAAGTGGTCAGAGGTTATTGTCAACAAACCCCTCTTATCATCTGCACATACTGCTTATTTTTTTAAAGGTTTCTCTTCATAGGATTTTGTTACAAAGCTTGTGGTTCTTCTTCTTTTTCATGATCTTGAAGTGTGATCGCTCTCATGCATTCTAACACCATAATTGATTGGGGGGGAAGAACCCTTCCTGTGATCATGGGAACAGTGGATATAACAGTTTGTGCTTTTTTAGGATGTATTTCTTAATGCGTATCAAATGACTGTGTAGCCTGTTTGTGAATAACCTGCTTGTGTCAGAGCTGTGTGGTTGATCAAAATGTGATTTTGAGAAGACAAAGTTGGTCTTGAAACCTTGAAGGCACAACATTCATGATCCAGACAAAATGCTTAATGTTTTTATTTTTCCTCGTTTATCGCAGAAAAAATCTGCCTAACTTCTTGCTCTGTGTGGCGCCAGTGCTGTTGTAAGCAATGTGGTTTAACAAATCTCTGCTGGGCTGCTTGTTTTCATACTACAAAGGCTCAGTGCACTTACAGATAGACGGTAAATACTGCAGGGGATTAAACTTTTAACCTTTGTTGCATGATGCTCTACCTGATCAGAGGACCTAAGGGTAGACTGCAGACTAATCTGCACCGTAGGATATACTATAGACCCTAATCCCAGGGGAGGAAGAGATTTACCAGATTTTCTGTATCAGTGAAGATGGAGAGCAAGACAAAACATAAACTTCAGAGCTTGTTTGTGAAGGTAAAGAATTATGAAGTGCATGCAAGTACGGACAACTAGGTCAATGCCAAAAATGTACTTCTACAGTTCCTTTTGGAGTTTTCTTCGCTCCTTTGTAATAATGAACTTAACATCCTCCAAGCCACTTTGTGAGGAACATCTGTTCAACTGCTTGAAGGAGAGAACCTTTTTTGTGAATTAGATTGATTGAGATAAGTAGCCATGTAATTTTTGGGGTGAACCCCACCCCAGATACAGATATTTTGACTTTGTGCAAAGAGTTAATAAAATGAACCAAATCCACACTGTCACACATGCAAATATATAAAAAATAAAGTAAAATTAAGTGATGCAGGGATGATGTATTTATGTAGGCCTGCTAGGAAGTTAGCATTGCACTTGTTCCTTGGACTTAGAGCCATTGGGATTTTTCAGGTTTTTTTTTATCATTGCTGATAGCAAAGCAAGCAGAGAACAAAAGTTCATTAAACCAAAATATTTTGTTCATCCTGATGATTTTCAGGAATGAGCCATATCTTCAAGATTTGTTAAAGGAAAAGTTCGGTTCCTGCAGCTTTCACATATTTTATAGAATGAAGCAGAACAAAATACTCACCCAGAAGGCTTTCCTGATCCAAACAGTGCTTCGGGGGATATTTAGATCCAAATTCTAGCGGTGGACATCCGTATAATGGTAGCTCATAGGGCATGTACAGCGCCGCTCCTAAAACTGCATTAATCGTCCAAAAACTCATTAGTTTCACCAATATTTCATCATGGTCCGTTCGGGCTACTCCTCCACGACAGTCTGTGTCACTCCAGACATGTTGTGTGACTGCACTGACCTCTGAACTGAAGAAGAAGAGCGCTTGCTCCACGCCTGCGCAGTACTCTCTGGAGAGCTGCCTCTGCATCCACCTTTCGATGAGCTCCTCATCTGTAAACTCTGGCTCGAAACTGTAAGGACACCCATCATATTCAAAGTTCTCCTCCACAACATCGTCATCCGATAGATATTTGTCCATTTTGCACAAAACTGGAAGAAGAAAGTTGTTGAGTAGCCGGTGGTCTTCCTCTGAAACAATGAGCCGTACTGCTCATGCGCGGAGGCAAACATTCCTCTTCTTCAGTTCAGAGGTCGGCACGGTCACACAACATGTCTGGAGTGACACAGACTGTCGTGGAGGAGTAGCCCGAGCGGGCCATAATGGAATATTGGGGAAACTAATGAGTTTTTGGACGATTAATGCAGTTTTAGGAGCGGCGCTAAACATGCTCCGTGTGCTACCATTATACGGATGTCTGCTGCTAGAATTTGGATCTAAATATCTCCCGAAGCACTGTTTGGATCAGGAAAGCCTTCTGGGTGAGTATATTGTTCTACTTCATTCTATAAACAATGTGAAAGCTGCAGGAACCGAACTTATCCTTTAAGCTTAGATTATTATTAGAGTATTATTAATGTATAACTATCAATACTTTTATAAATACTCTAATGGTATCAATTACTCAAACTCATATTCTAACAAATGTTTATCTGTAAACTTCAATGGAGTATTTTCAGTCTCTTTTCTCTTTCTCCAAGACAGTGCCTCTTGATGCATAAAATGCTTATGTTTAGTCCCATAGATTGGAAAGTCAGTGGAACATAGACCAACATTAGTGTTGGTGGTTCATTTGTATTGTTATTTATGGGGATAGTTATCATTTCATAAAACAATGAATCGCATGCAGTACTCTTTAAATTTATGATCTTTGGACTAAATCTCAGAGCTATAGACTTACCTTGAGATCTGATTTTTCATGTTCTTTTTCATATGCTGTTGCTGTTGTTTAAAGTCTATTATCGCCCATCACTAACCTCTTGTTTGAGAATATCTTCTTGATCTTATGACCTGATTGAGATGGTCTGGACTGTGGCTATAGTGTATGCTTTATTGTTTATTAGAAAATGACTGCATTAGGGGATCAACATCTGGAGGTGTTGTGGGACCACTTAGACCAAACACTGGGCCCAGCTTTGTAACCTTGTTGATGTGTTATGCTGAGTTCACACAGCAAGTGACCCAGCTACCAAAATCGCGTCACCCACTGACGTAGCATAGCACGTCCATAAATACCACATTTTGGTCACCGTTGCCGTTGGGCGTCGCTCGGTGACGTCACGTCCGCTCGAGTTTCACTGCGATCATATCATGTATCATATAATAGGATGTATAAGCAGACGTTAATCCAGCTGTATCCTTTTCATTCACTTATCAACCACAAAACACTGCAGCTGATACCCTTCAGCAGCATTATCTGTGAGTTTCCTGCGGTCTATCTAGGCGGAACTAATGTCCTCACTGACTAATGTTTCCCACATGGACATAAATTGTTCCTCTGTTGTCCGGATGAAAAACTGTCTGTCACAGGCACCGTCACACACGCACACACTGCTGATTGGCTGTTGACGCACAGCCACACACGACATCGTCTGAATAGATCAACTTTTTTTACTTCGACATTGTGCGACAAGCTATGTGGCAGTGTGAAAAGCAGCTGACGCATCGAGGGAGGGTTAGCCCCGTCCCATCGCGGCTGTACATCGACTTTACATGGAGACTGATCGCCGAGGTAGTTCAAGTAGCGTGTCCTCTCATTTTTTTTTTAATTTGTTTGTCAATAAAGTGTTAACTTTGATCATGCTTTCTTAAGATATGGGGGGTTGTCATTATGCAGCTTTGCAAAAACTGTTTTGGCATCCACAAAAATCAAGAAAAGACACTGGGCTGATAGTGTACCTGGCATTAGTCTGTGTCCTGAAGTCAAAGCAACAAGACTTTTTGGACAGAAAAAGCCACATTCAACAGGACAAAATATCAGCTGATGTGTCTTGCTTCTGTTGACACGCAGCAGCTGGCAGTTCTTTACATCATGTTCAGGCTTCTCTCCTGGCTTTGAACCTCATCAGAGGCGATACTGACAAAAGCAAGGTACCAGAAGTAATTCTGGATGGATAAAGTGGGGTTGAGGTGAGATGAGCAGAGTTATACTGGAAAAGTTTGCCATGTCTTTATCAGAAACACCAAAAGCCTTCCCACACCATACTCTTAAAACTGGTGGTCAGATGACTGTGTTGGGGCCAGTGTTCATTTTGTTGACTAATTATTTCATTATAACTTTCATCAACCTTTTAACCTCTGACAAAAACTAGAATATAAATAAACAAAGAAGTACATATGGGCAAAAACTAGAACTAAATCAACTGACATTTTCATCAAATATCTGACAGAGGCTTCATCCAATCAGACTTAATTTGGTCATGTAGAAAGTAGAGACAAGTTAGGAATATATCCAATCACAGCTACTTTGGTTGTGTGGAAAGGTTGGACGAGTTCAGAGGGACATCCAATCACAGCTGCCTTAGCTTGGTGGTGGTGGGATGAGTTGTGGAGCGATCCAATCAGAGCTGCTCTCTTTATGATTTGATATATTCATGTAGAGCAGGTTCACTGTTTGTTGTCAGTTCTGGTATTGTAACTGAGATGCTCTGCCAGGTAGCAGAAATAAAGGTGACTGTATTTCACACAAAAGGAATGTTTTTTTGTTCATTTGTACGTTCAAACTTTGCTAGCATTCAGTAAAGGCTTATTGGATGTTTGATGTTTTATCAAAGTGTAAATCATGACTTCAGAAATTTAAAGAAACATAAGAAATGTCTTAAACTTCACACTTTGTATTTCAGATGACTAAATTTACAGTAGACTAAACTGTTGGCTAGACTGTTGTGAAATTTTAACTAAAACTAGACTAAAATGAAAACAATTTAGATGACAAAATTATGACTAAACCTAAAATATTTAGGCAAAAGAATATAATTAATACTTAATTAAAAAATACTTTCCAAATTAACATTGGTTGAGGCCGTGTCATCTTGGCATCAAGGACCCATGGCCTGCAGGCTGATCTTTTAGCCATGTTCATCCAGCCAACTCACATCCCAATTTCCAGATGTGTCATACAGCCAAACACCCATAATCTCGAAGAATCACAGTAATAATACATGTATTATGGTTGCCATTGTCTCTTCATTATGTTTTATCCCCAAGCATTTCCATTCACAATGGTTCGACTTGAAATCTGTCATCACGTCAAACACGCTGTAATCATGGTCTTACAATTATAATTCTATGATTGTCACAATTTGTCTGTGTATCCCACAGAGAGGTGTAGCAGTAATGAGGGTGGGCGTGCTGGGTGGCAGACAGCAAATGTGCTTGTTTGTATAAAGGATCACAATAGCTGTTTACAGATAACAAACTGTCCCATTAATTCAGCCATCAGAGGATGGGATATTTATTTTTTTTATTTTATTTAATTTATTTATTGGTTTTAAAGAGGGAACAGCACATATTAATGAACATTTTTACAAATGTAAATATGCCAGATTATAGCTTCGGGCTAATTTCCACCTGCAGACCCCCTGGCAGGTTGATGGTAACATATACATACAAGACACTATGCAGACTAAATACAGAAAGACAAACCCAAGGACAGTGGACAAGTAAAAAGAAACAGAAACATATATACTGCACATCCTCCCATCACACAGTCCATCAAACATTTAGCAAATGCAACTTCTATTGCACTAACCCCAATTGCACTGAATTTTATTGCACAGATTTATGTTACACAGACCCAGCTTATATTGCACAAATCCCTATTGCGCTGAATGTAATTGCACCAGTTTATATTGCACCAGTCCCTATTGCACTGAATATTATTGCACCAGTTTATATTGTACAAATCCCTATTGCACCAACAAGAGCAACTTATAGGTCACACATGCTCATATGACTATGTTTCTCTCAGCCACAGTTTTAGCTGTTTCTTAAATGTTTGGAGATCTGGGCAGTCCCTCACTGATAAAGGAAGTTCCAAATCTTTGCACCCTGGACTGACAGGACGTTTTGAGAGATACACCGCCTCAAAGCAAATTATACACCGCCTGGCCAAAAGTAGAGACGCCTCCTGGATTTGACTAAGCAAATAGATACGTGCTTCCTGTTGGCTAATTACTGCATGGGCAATTATCTTTCAGCTGGCAACAAGTGATTTAACCCCAGCTGATGCAATATGTAGCTTCTTATTTCCAGTGATGGGCAAGTTACTTCAAAAAAGTAATACATTATTTTTTACTTGTTCCTGTCATTTCAGTGTAATTGGTTAGATTATAATATTACTGTATTTAAAATGTAAGGCATTACACTATCATCGCATTACTTCACTTGTTACTCTCGTCAAAATAACAGGATATATGGATTTGTCATTCTAAATGTTGCTCATTACGCTCAAAAAGCTCATTACACATCCAGTGGAAGGTGATGTAATGGCTATCTGACCGAGTTCAGCTTGAGGCTAAAACAGTGGAATAATAGCCACATTGATGCTCATGGCACAATACAAGAAACGATCATAGCAAAAACAGACAATAGGTAAAATTCTGGTGAATTGTGTTGGAGATACTGTAACTTCAGTCCTAGTGGAGGGCTTTTCTATTTGGCGAATTTGTATTTAAAGGTGCTATGAGGAGAATCCATTACCGGCGAAATAAAGACTCTGCTACCCAGGCTATTGTAAGTTGTTGTTAGCACGCCCTGCATTGTTGTTCACAAATATCACATGAAGAATGTGATTATCACTATGGCAGCATTTTTGTAAATTTAAGTCTAGCAATACGATCTGTACAGCTGATCCAGAGCAACACCCAAGTCAGAAGTGCAAATAAATTGATTATTACAGGAGCTAAATAACTGTTCACACTGTGGGCATCCATCTTCGATTGTCAACTCAGGGGTGGCGAGGTTTCACCGAGTTCCCAGTAGGAAATTCAGACTTCGGGGAACGTTCCAGTTGCAGTTTTCTACTCGGAACACGGAAATTCCTACTCTTCAACTGGAACACACCAAAGACATGACTGAAGCCAAAGCGTGTGTTTGTTGTGATAAATGCAGCCCGGACCTTCCTCAGAACTCTGCATTGCTTTACAACTTCTTTTTTCAACAACTTGAAGGATGCAAAGTGACTAGGTACTGTATCTTTTTCTAGTTACGTAGTTTTTGATGTGTGACGACAAGCAATTTTTGGAAAACTTATTATCGTAGTTGTAGCCGGCTATATCGCTACTTACAGCTCGGTGTTCTGAGACGTGTGATATAAATAATAAAATAATATAAATTTGCTCTAGTTTTAATTGTCCTGTTCCTGAAGTTGAGTATCCAGGCCAGTCCAGCCTTGTCCGACCCGACCGGAAGGCTAAGGAATAGCATTTATAGATAACCTATTTTGATGCTATAAAACTCATCTTAAAGTGTGTATTTCCATCAGGCATATATCTAAAAGTGAGACTTTTTTGTAATTACTTAGAAACTCCTCACTGTCCCTTTAAAAAAAAAAAAAAAACACCTCTACATTTTGGGTTAAATTAAAAATGCATTGTAACATTACTGACATTTGTACGGAGCAAAATATCAGTGTTTTTTTTTGCAATACTTTAAATTACTACGTTACACAGTTAACCCCAAAGTTGATTGAGAGTAAATAATTAAAAAAGAAAAGTAAGTGTTGCTTAAAGAAACAAGTTTTGTTGCATTACTTAAATGATTTAGGTGTTTTCTATAACATGATTTCAGAGTGTACTTGCTGTTCTGAATTGAATAAACTTAAAATTTAAAGTTTTTAGTTTAAACTTTGAGTTTACTCCTAATTTTCAGTTAAATTAACTTAAAAATTCAACTTTGTACTATCATGAAGCAAGGTGTTAAATTACGATTGGCTGATTGCTTCAAAATGTGTTTGGGCTTGTTTGAGACAAAACTGCGCCTTTTCCTCGTTTGAGTCAAAAAAGGTTCCAGTTTCTTCCTCAATCAATTGTTCACATTATGGAACTTGGTAAGTTGCTTACAATTTTTATTAATAAAACAGAAAATTAAACCGCCTTGCATTTTCGTATTTCTTTGGATGTATGTATTTTACCAACACAGTTTTTTTGGAAAAATCATTTCAGGTTTTAACAAATTAAGTTTTTGAGTATAATGGTATATATTTTAAGTTTTAACAAGTTATGAAACATAGTTTAATGAATGAGAAATGTGTCTGATTGTAATTAAGGAAATAAGTATGTGTTACTTCAAACACTGAGTTGACTGGTTGACATATAACTTGTCTTTTAGTTGAGTCCACTTAAACAGTTAAACACTATCCATTTGGTCTTGTAGTTTTGATAATTAAACAATTGATTGGTCATTCATTTCTCAAACCATTTACGTGCAATCACTTTCCTCAAATTTTAAGAGTAAAGTCAATTTATCTGGGTTTACAGTGCAGTAAGGAATGCGTTACTAAAAACACATTACTTTTGTAATGCATGACTCCCAACACTGCTCATTTCTTTGACAACCATGTCAAAGACACATCCTGTGGTCGTGAAAAAGATGTTGGTCTGCTCAAGAAGGATCAGATCATTGGAATCAAGCAGAGAAAAAATCTAAGGAGATTGCAGAAACTACTAAGTTTGGGTTAAGAACTGTTCAATTAAATACTGGAAGGGTAGTGGAGAACCATCGTCATTGAGAAAAGAAATGTAGTTGGAAAAATCCTGAATGATGATTGACGATCATTTAGACCAGAGGTCGGGAGCCCACGGGCCCGGAGCCACATGTGTCTCTCTGGAGTCAGAGGACAGAAAAACAAACTTTTACTAGGAGGTTATGTTTTGCCAGCATCTGTTTGGTTTTTTTGTATGTTTGTTTCTCTGTTAGCAACATGACTCCAAAAGTTATTGATGGGTTTTGATGAAATTTTCCAGAAATCATCGGATTTGGACAAGGAACAAATGACTTGATTTTGGAAGTGATCTGGATCACCGTCTGGATCTGCCATGATAAAAAAAAAATGTGATTTTAATGTATAACTACTGAACTTAAAAAGATAGCGTTTTGAATCCTATTGCAAATGGTTTGTTTTCATGGTCAAGGAATCTAAATATTTAGATGAAATAAAGGTAGGACTAATATTTATGTTGAAAATCACAATATGGGTGAGGACTGGTGCTGGCGGAGGTCTGCGCTCTCTGAGTGCTTTTCTTGTGATTTATGTTATTTCTGCATATTTTAGCACTATCTGCAAACAATGTGCATTTTTCATCTATTGAAAGATTATTTCTTCATTTTTACATTGTCAACTTTGTGCCATGTGTACACCTCCCAAGACCTCTGTGTGACCTGCAGCAGCATCTTTAGCTGTGAGCTCACGGTGGTGTTGTTTTATTGTTTTTATGCTGATGTTTTCATTAACTCTCTTACTTTTATAGCATCGGCTGATGCTGCTGTGAAGGGATTCAAACTTTAAAAACGGCCATAAAGCTTCAGAAAACACGAGAGAAACTGGGAGATATTAAATTCAGTGCAACTGTGACCACGTCTTGAAGTGGGGAGATTTTTACACAAAGATATCAGGTGGATATTTGTTTTTTATTACCATGTCTGCTGTGTGTGATGTGATAGCTCTCAGTCTCTCAGTCTCTGTCTCATTCAATAACTTCAAACTCAGGTGTGCATGAGTTACTGTGTAATTTGTACAAGGTTGAGATGAAACTAAAAATTTATTAATTATTTAGATCACAAGACTACTTGAGGATAAATTTTAAATTTACACAAAAGCATTTAGAATGCAGTAAAGAAATGATTAAAGCTTAAAAATGTTAGGGGGAGACCCTCTGAAGCCCCATCCCACCTGAGAAGGTCAAATGAATATTTATGATTTCTCCACTGCAAATAAAACCTGATCCTGTGGAAAAAACTGAGTTACAACAAAGTCAAAAAAGTAATAACAGTAAGAATGCAGGCTAATCCTTAGAGATTGAATGAGAAGTTCGGTCATTCGGGATGAGCTCAGAGTAGAGCCGCTGCTCCTTCGCGTTGAGAGGAGCCAGATAAGGTGGCTCGGGCATCTGGTCAGGATGCCTCCTGGATGCCTCCCTGGAGAGGTGTTCCGGGGACGTCCCACCGGTAGGCGGCCCCGTGGAAGACCCAGGACACACTGGAGAGACTATGTCTCTCAGCTGGCCTGGGAACGCCTCGGGATCCCCTGGGAAGAGCTGGACGAGGTGGCCGGGGAGAGGGAAGTCTGGAATTCCCTGCTTAGGCTGCTGCCCCCATGACCCGACCACGGATAAGCGGGAGAAGACGGTATGGTAGTTATTTTTGTTGACATAATCAATTTAGACACACCATTGTTATCATTTTAGCTCTAAATTAATTATTGCAATACATCATGGTATAACAATAATGCCAAGTTGAAGCAACAAAACAAATATGACCCATTAAAGAGCAGTCACGTCAGGTGGTAAAGCAGTTTGCTTATAGATCTGATGTCATAATGATGATGGAGATTCACCAGAGTTCTGCTGTCCAAACAGATTGTTTTTGGTGAGTGTGACAGGCAAAACGGCTCTTTTGATTGGAAAGTTTGCCGACCCTTGATACAAACATTTGGCCAAATCAAATTGAAGAAAAACAACAGTAGAACTAAGGGGTATGTTCAATGGTGAAAGTAAGAGCATTTCCACATGCATAATGTGAAGGGAGCTCAAGAGATTGGGACTGAACAGCTGTGCAGCCTTAAGAAAACCACTAATCAGTAAGGCTTCAGTTTGCTAGGGAGCGTAACGATTGGACTATGGAGGACCAGAAGAAGGTCATGTGGTCTGATGAGTCCAGATTGACCCTGTTCCATAGTGATGGGAGCATCAGGGTAAAAAGAGAGGCAGGTGAAGTGATGCACCCATCATGCCTAGTGCCTACTGTCCAAGCCTGTGGGGGCAGTTCTGTGATCTGGGGCTGCTGCAGTTGGTCTGGTCGAGGTTTAGCAACATTATGGCCCAAAGAATGAGCTCAGCTGACTACCTGAATATACTGAAGGACCAGGTTATTCCATCAACAGATTTTTCTTCCCTAATGCCATGAGCATATTCCAAGATGACAATGCAATGCAATGCAATGCAATCATCGGTGTGTAAACTACTAAGAGTGGTTAAGGGCGCATGAGACATCAGCTTCACACATGGATTGGCCTCCACAGATTCCAGACCTCTACCCCATTGAGAATATTTAGGATGTGTGCAGTGGTCAGACTCTCAAATCATCAATGCAAGATCTTGGTGAAAAAATAATGCAACACTGGGTGGAAATAAGTCTTGTGATCTTGCAGAAGCTTATTGAAACAATGCCACAGAGAATGTGTGCTGTAATCAAAGCTAGCGGCGGTCCAACAAATTGTTACATTAAGCCATTTATTCTTAGAAAATTAGTAAACAATGATAAGAGATAGTATTTTTCTGAAAAAACAAACAAACATTCCTACGGTAATGCCTGATGTTAAAAGATCCAAAAAGTGAATACAAAAAGGGACACACACTACTCGATAAGATAATTGGCCTAAATTTTGGCTCCCTGCTTCTCACCAGAGTCTGCAACTGCCTGATTATCTGGTTTTCCTAATGGTAATCTCATCTGATTATCCTGTGGTGTGAGGTGTGTTAAGTCGCGATCCAAAAGAGGATCGGGGCCGCCTTGACTTGAAAAGCTTAATATTAAACACGTTCATTATTTACAATCAGATATCAAGGTGCATGGAGAGTGCATTGGACACAGTGGAGCACATCTTTTGTGCTTTTTGTTTTGTCACATTGAATGCAACAAAGTCAATCAGGGAAAAGCAGACTGAGACAGGAAGTAAATGTATCCATGTTAATGCACTGTGAAGGCAGAGCAGAAAGTTAGACGGACGCCAGAATTGGAGGACCAACTTTTGAAGTTCTAACATTGTTTAATTTGTCTCTACATTTCAGGCACTAGTTGGGGCTGTAACTGTGGTCTTCATATCTGCCATCCAACCCATTGTAGTTGTTTTGACCTTTTCTGTGCCATAAATTAAAGATAGGGCTGCATTTTGGCTACATTGGATGGCACTTAAATGCAGACTGGACAGGTATGTAGACATATTCCCACCAATTCGTAGATGTTAACCTGTGAAGAGGATCAGAGGCTGGCAGTGCTACTACTGCTAACATTAGCCACGCCAAGCTTGATCTTGTCAGTGAATGCCACAATTGCTTCCTTACTGTTGTGATATTGAGCCAAATTTAAGTCATAATTCACTCCTTTTGGTTTGCTTCTCTCGTTTGGTTCTTGTTTTATGCTTTCACACCCACTGCAAAGCAAACTCTCTTCTGCTTGGTTCACATCAGAGTTTGATTGGACTATGGAGGACCAGAAAAAAAAAAAAAAAAAAAAAAAAAAAAAAAAAAAAAAAAAAAAAAAAAAAAAAAAAAAAAAAAAATAAAAAAAATAAAAAAAAAAAATAAAAAAAAAAAAAAAAAAAAAAAAAAAAAACAAAAAAAACAAAAAAATAAAAAAAAAAAAAAAACAAACAGAAGTGTCAAAATGAAGCAACGTTTCTTGGCCCAGATCAAACATGTAAAACGTGAGAGTCCTAAATTAGCTCTTGACAGGTGAGATAGAATGGGCCACATTTAGCCTACCATATCAGCAGCTAGCCCACATTGCCTGTTCCAGTAAAGTCTCTTTTGTTGATATTTATACTGTTTCTTTCACAGGGACAAAATAAGATAATAACAAATTTATTAGCTGTAATTAGGTATCAGATGGAGCTTCAGTTGCTTTTCTTCCATGTCAGGATGCTGCTCACACTCCGGACTTCTTCGCACAGTTATCTTTTTCTGGATGAGGGGAAAAAAAGGAAGGTGGCCTCAACAAAATGAACAGCCAAGGGGCCCATGAACACCTTAATACATCATGAGCTGCAGCTGTAGTCCACTGTCACCCTTTAAAGCTATTACAGCATCATTACAACACATTTATGATGTGGGGTAAAACCTGTTCCACGATGAGTATTGTCATCAGTGGGTACCTTTTGAAACCAGAATATCACACACACTTTATGATATTAAAAGACTTTATTAACTTTCACAATAACTCTTTATTATCACAGTTAAGAAACAGTTAAAAATTATGTTACAAAAATTAGTACAATTACATTTATACCAATAAAAGTATCATATTTTTATCAAAATTGCACCTCTGTACAATGGCATAACAGTGAAAGAAATATATAAAGCAATTATCGAAACAACACAACATAAAGTTAATTTTGATATAATAAAAAAATCATAAATGATTTCATTCAGTGAGGTACTCTTATTGTTGGAGTAGTAATGATCCTATTTAAAAGGCTTCTTACCACCTGAACAGTGCCTTCAGTGCAGCTTCATGACAGTATTATTGTGGAAAAGTGCATCAGTCTAAGTGTATGTTTTTATATTCTACAAGCAGGTTATTTGTTCAAGTGGAGTACAGCTGTGCAAATATTGGTTGCACAAAGTGAAAGAAAAGAAAAAAAAAATGGAAAAGGAAGTGTCCCGGGATGCTGTCACACCTGCATCTCATTTGTTTTGCTAATTTTCTGATAGAAAAGTCATCACTGGTGGTTTTTCCTGTTGGTTTGTTTGTGCTCTCGCTTCAAGACTGTCTACAACTGCTACAACAGTAGAAGGTAATTGAGGCAGGGAACAACCTGGCCTGTTCACCAGCCAATCACAGGGCAGACACATGGAGACAGAGAACTATTCGCACACACTCACAGTTTAGAGTTACTAATTAACCTAAAAACAATGTTTTTGGTTTGTGGGAGAAGTTGTTGCTTACACAGGCCCCATCCAGATGGAGGAGTTGAAGCAGAGACCCTCGTGCTGTGAGGCAATAGCACGTCCTGCTGCTTTACTGTGCTGAACAAATGCTCACTCACTGTACTGCTGTGGGTTCGCTATAAATAGCTCACTGTCTTAAGGCTGCTACATGTATTCTTCCAATAAGATGACTGGCAGCAGCAACAGATGTCTCAGATATTTGAGTCAGACACTGACCCAAACCTTGTTTGTAATTTCAAAGTTCTTCCTTGAGGAGATTGCTTTGGCAGCTGAATGGATGATTTCTCTCAGACTCTGTCCCAATTTTCTGCAATTGATAAAATTCTCTCTGTGTTTTTGTTTTTGTCTCCCGCTGTTGTAAATTTAAAAAGTCACTGCAAACTTTTCTTTGTTCAGATTTATTGATTGTGAGTCTCATGAGTCGTTCCTCAGCTCAAAAGGTTGTGTTTTTCGCCAGCGGTTGTCTATCTGTTTGGGATAATTGCAAGATAATTAAAATCAGTTCCCACAGATTTCATTGATAATGTGATGGTGGCACAAGGAGGAAGTGATTAAATTCTGGTTGTGATCTAAATCCAGATCCAGAGCTTTTTTGAAGGCTATGTTTACTTTGCACATAAGACTTTTTCTCATTTTAATGAATAACTTGACCAGTAATGTCACTAATGCTTTGAAAAACTTCATGCAGGTGTGCACCATGTGGGTCTTTGCAAAACCACAGACAACTGTGGAACAAGATCCACGTCAGATTTTTTTATCTAACCTGGATCTCAGTCTGGCTCATAGGTGCATCATGTGTCACTGACTATAAATGCCTTGGAGGAGATTTGAGATCTCTGATTGCCTCTTTTTTTATTATGTTGATAAATCAAAAAGAGACATTTGTTGGGCCTCTAACTGTTTTCTGAAAGCTTTGAGTTCCCAGTATCCGTATGATATGTTCAAGAGCAGAAGATTTAGATTGTTGTCTTGACATATCCTTTTTTGTAGAATCTAAACCATTTTTTTCCCCGAATCATCACTTTTCAGGAAGTTGTGGCGGAACTGGTGTATTTTTAGATAAAAACAGAAACTGTTTTATGATAACTAAAAGTTTGGTATTTTTGATTTGGCTAGTATTCCCAAAACACATTAAGCCTTCAGAGTAATAGCCTTGATTTATGAAAAAAAGTCCTTAAAAATTGAGATGTTTCTGCCAGACAGCAACAATACTTCTCCAAACAGTCCAGGTGTGAAAGCACCCTGGTTAGCCTTTTAAGTTCTTTATGATGACCAATTAAGAGCATCTTGCTGCTCCCTGAATGATCAAGCACCCTTTACATGTTTAATTATCTGAGAAATTATGTGAATGAAGCCTATTTTTACACCAACTCCAAAAAGTTATAGCTGCTCAGCATTGTTTCAAAAATGTAATTAAAATCGTCCAGACACAAGAGGATCGCTTCACTTAAAACAAAGCAGTTTGTGCTTTAAAAGTTTAAAGTTTATATTATACACTACATTTTAATACAGCCTCGTCCTCTTTGAATTATTATTCCTAATCCCTCTGATTAGTGTGTTACTCATGGTAAAGAGTGCCAGCTGGTCCAACATCAGCGCCCTCGTGCCTGCAGTTCTCCACTCTGAAAGGGGTTTTTAACGGGCAGCTAGTTGACCACATGCTGGATGAATTGCTCTTTCCTATAAATGCTGACAGTTAATTATTGAAATTGTTTTAAACATTACAGTTTTTGGGGTTCCAGGGGTATTTAGGTAAATCCAATTCATACAGCTTTTTTGGTGCAGTTTCCTTTTTGCTTTTTTAGTTTTAAAAGCTCATTAACCTATGCATGCTCCAGTGGGAACCAGGATGTTTTTACTTGGATGTCCCCTGTTGGTTTGACTTAAAAGAGGGAAGGAACGGCAGGTACTGAAAACATCTGAACCGTTGAAGAAGGCCACTGCAGAACGGGATGTCATAGCAGGACGGGTCACACATGAATTTGCTCCCCCCCTGCACCTTCTCCTGCCAGCTCTTGATGCCTCTTTCTTTGTCGGTGCCTGGGGGAAAAGGAAAGAAAGGTCAGCTGATAGTGAAGGTCCAGCTTGTATTTTTTTAAGATGTTTTTTTGTCATACCAGGAATGGTGTTGTCCAAGATGAACCCAAAGAATCCCCCGATGAACATGTGTGTGGTGAAGAGAACTACGATCACCTGGTCCAGTTCTTTGATTCCTTCAAAGACAGAAAAAAAATGAAGATTAAGCTTTTGTTATCACTCAACATCATTGGATATGAACATTTAATATTACTCCCCAAGTTATTGGAGACTGATAGATACAGGACAGTCATGTCATCATTATCAGCAGAACTGGATTCATAGCCTGACAGTATAAACTGTTTCACATATCAGTGCCCACAGAAGGCATTAAGGCAGGCAACCATGGGGCTACGTTTGGAAAGTCACTCCACCATCACTCTGAAGGTCAAAGGTTTGAGAGTACTTAACCCCAAATTCCACACACTGCTGTGTCAATGGCATGTTAAAGGGTATGACAGCACATAAATTTGATAACTGATATTGATGGAAAACTAAGAAAACTCACATTCTACCATTCAGACTACATAAGGTTCCCTTCATGTCTCAAGTTTGGCAGACTTGGTTTGGTTCAAGGCTGATATTTTAAGATTATTTCATTTCCCCACTTGGTTTGGTTTTCTTTCCTCTTCATTTTGAAAGGTAGACCACCTGTCAAATTACAGTTGTGCCCAAAAGTTTACACCCCCCAGCAGAATTTCTGATTATTTGGCCTTTTCTCGGAAAATATGAATGATAACACAAAAACCTTTCTGTCACTCATGGTTAGTGGTTGGGTGAAGACATTTATTGAAAAAAAGGTTAGTTTACTCTTTTTAAATCATAATGACAACAGAAACTTCAAAAATGACCCTGTTCAAAAGTTTACACCCCCTGGCAGTTTTGGCCTGATAACATGCACAAAATTTGACACAAATGGGTTTGAATGTCTACTAAAGGTAACCATCCTCTCTGTGATCTATTAGCTTGTATTCACAGTGTGTGTTTAAAAGCTCAGTTTCTGAGCTCCTGACAGACATGTGCATCTTTCACTCAGTGCTGCGTTGAAATTTCTGTCATGGGTAAAGCAAAAGAATTGTCAAAGGATCTGCGAGAAAAGGTAATCCAACTGTATAAAACAGGAAAAGGATTTAAAAAGATATCTAAGGAACTGAGGATACCAAGAAGCACTGTTAAAACTCTAATTAAGAAGTGGAGAGAGATGGATTCTGTTGAAACCAAACCACGGTCAGGCAGACCAACAAAAATTTCAGCTCCAACTGCAAGGAAGATTGTTCGAGATGCAAAGAAAAAAACTCAAATAACTTCAGCTGAAATACAGGACTCTCTGAAAGAAATTGGGGTGGATGTTTTAAGATCCACAATAAGGAGACACTTGAAGAAACATGGGCTGCATGGTCGAGTCACCAGAAGAAAGACATTTCTACGCAAATGCCACAAAATATCCTGCTTACAATATGCCAAACAGCGCAGAGACAAGGCTCAAAACTTCTGGAACGAAGATATTTGGAGTGATGAGACCAAAATTGAACTTTTTAGCCACAACCATAAATGTTACATTTGGAGAGGAGTCAACAAGGCCCACGATGAGGCCCATTCCTACTGTGAAACATGGAGGTGGATCACTGATGTGTTGGGGATGCGTGAGCTACAAAGGCACAGGAAAATTGGTCAAAATTAATAGATGGATGAATGCAGCACGTTATCAGAAAATACTGGAGGAAAATTTACAGTCATCGGCCCAGAAGCTGCGCATGGGACGTTCTTGGACATTCCAACATGACAATGATCCAAAACACAAAGCCAAATCAACCTGCCATTGGCTACAGCAGAATAAAGTGAAGGTTTTAAAGTGGCCATCTCAGTCTCCTGACGTCAATATCATTGAGCCACTCTAGGGAGATCTCAAACGTGCAGCTAATGCAAGACAACCAAAGCATTTACAGGAGCTGGAGGCTTTTTGCCAAGAGGAATGGGCAGTTTTACCATCTTAGAAAATAAAGACCCTCATCCACAACTACCACAAAAGACTTCAAGCCGTTATTGATGTTAAAGGGGGAAATACAAGGTATTAAAAACTGGGGGTGTGAACTTTTGAACAGGGTCAATATTGAAGTTTCTGTTGTCATTATGATTTAAAAAGGGTAAACTAATCTTTTTTTCAATAAATGTCTTCACCCAACCACTAACCATGAGTGACAGAAAGGTTTTTGTGTTACCATTCATATTTTCTGAGAAAAGGCCAAATAATCAGAAATTCTGCTGGGGGGTGTAAACTTTTGGGCACAACTGTATGTGTGATATAGGGCTGTGGCCGCAGTCTTATTCCTGCGACCAGGAGGCACACAACCAGCTCTGAGTAATAGTATTGTTTGGCTCAAATCTATTTTGAAGTGCTATAAAACTAAGAGAAAGCTACTTGACTGTGTTGAGGGCACTGTGGAACATAATTTTGGTGTGGATAATTAGCGTTGTATTTAATTAATAGAAAGGCCTGAACAAGATACAACTTGGAAGGATTGTGCATTATGGAATGGGCATCCCAGCTGAATGTGGGTAGTAACTAAAAAAAATGTGCCAAAATCCTTGGAACTGGTCTTCTTTGGATGTTGTTTTCTTGGATGCCCACTTCATAATCTGTATTTGACTTCATTAGAACATGGTCCTAGGTTTGAAAACGACACCAGGGCTGACACCAAATAATGCATGCATAGGCCTACCAGATAGCCTCCAGTTAAAGGAATACACCAGCATTGTCTTTATTTTCATCTCTCTAAAGAGTTTATGTGATGACTAGGCAGAGGTAGGCTAGCTATATCCAGCGACTCCCAGTGTTTGAGCTAAGCTAACTAGCAGTGGGCAAGCTTTGTCCTTTTCCTTTTTTGTTACTGCACTCACATTCCAAAGAATAGTATCTGTCTGCTTGTCATGGACTCAGGAGTGAGGCAAGACATGAAAACAAAGAAAAATGTAATTTGGCACATTTTTTCAGGCACTACCCACACAATTAATTGAGTTTCTCATTCCATTAATGCACTTTCTTTGCAAGTTGTACCTGGTTGTAAAGGTGACGAATGATGCTTTCCAGCAAAATAAAATACAATACAAAGTGGTGTTATGAAAGAGGAGAGATTATTAACAAAATTAACGTTTCCAAACTTGTTTTAAGAAATCCAATTTTAAACTTAGAACCCTAGGTCCAGAAGCTGGCAGTGCTAGCAGTGCTAATGTTAGCTGCTCTGTGCTTGACAATATCAGTGAACGCTGCATTAGCCTGCTTGGTGTTGTGATATTTGGCCAAATTCAGTCCACACTACCAAACTGTTTGGTCCACATGCCCTGTTTGGTCCTTGTTTGGTTTTGTTGGCTTTTACACCCACCCTAAACTGAACTCTGACCCCCTGTTTTCAGAAGGACCAGAGTTCTGTTCTTTAGTCAGAACCAGAGATCATTTGGTCTTTCACACCACCCCAAGTAAACTGAAATTCCCAAAAAAGGGAAACAGTTTACGTTTGGTCTGGACCAAACTTGTTATGAGGCCTAAATCCAGGTCAAGGAAGTTTGCTGCTTTTATCTGAATTCTTTGAATAGGCTTGATTTTTGCTAAACTTAAGTCACTGATCAATTAACGTAACAAAACAAAGTGATTTCTGCCAAGTTTTTTCATGTAGACCATGATATTTCCTGGTTATTAACTACATCTTGCTTAAGTATTTTTTCTTAATCATTTAATTATGCTTCATAAAAACTGTACAATAACAATAAAGCACTTCTGACAAACAAACAAATACCACTCATTTCATACTCGAATGTATTTGTCTTAAATTACTTTTTTTTTTTCTTGTTTACTATCTATAACTATTTATAAATGATGCTTGGGCAGCACTGAGTGAAGAGGTGGACTGCATGTGGCCCCTTGAATGCTGAAGAAAGTAAGTAAAGCATGTCTGAGTGAGGATGACTTCAGTTTACCAGGTTACACAAACACATGTAGGAAGAATAAAATACTACAAAGCTATGTAAACGGACAGACTGTTAAATCAAATGCCAATTTAAAACACAAAGTACAGTGTGTAGTGGTGTAGGCCACCCTCTCTTAAAGATTAACTTCTTTACAAACAGCCATGAAATGTGACTAGGCTCAAAATATGGTAGAGGACTTTTCTTTCTTTTTATTTTTTTTGCTCTTGTGTCTTCCATATGTAGGTTATAGGTTGGTTTTAACTTTATCCTTATAAAACTCAAAGAAAGAAGAGATAAAGCTCCCTCAAAGCAACAAGGGCCTGATAATAAATCCTGTGGGACAGAATAACAACCAGCCCTGCTCCCATCCATCTGTTTGATGGAAGTCATACATGCTTTCTGGCTTTGGTTGGACGGCTCATATCTAAGTATGTGGAAGAGACCCGTGCTTTGACTTTTCCCCCTCCATATGTTCACAAACAGGAGCATACTTCCTTCATAACTTCAGTGACTAAAGTTCTTGTAATGGCTTGCTCACAAAGAAAATAGAAAGTTAGAATTCTTTGGTCTTAACTAACAATTTTTCCAAACTCATTGCTGATTTGCTCTTGATCAGTCTAAACTCGATGGACTGTATATTTAATTGAAAGAAAAATTAACACAAGATCAAGGAAGAATTCACACGTAATAAAATATAAAGCAATCTGGCAAAAACTAAATTAGTCAGGCCGAATACTTCTGTTTAGAAGGTGGGATTTTGATGAAATTTGAAGATGAAGAAGTTATTGTTTCAAATTTTTGGTAAGCGTGAGTCCCAGAGGCTGGAAGCAGAGCAGCTGAGTGCTCTTTATGCCATGGTGGACAAGTGGGCAGGGGGTACAGTACAGTGAATTGAAGAAGACCTGGGTGTGCAGGAGGATGTATTTAAGAGACCATATTTTACCCTAAAATCATGTGTTCAAATTTGATGTATTTTCACAATCAGTGATATTAAAAAAATAACTAAAGTTTTCATATTGCCATTTTCACTTTCTCACTGAGACTCTCTGTTATAGCTCCTGTTATGTCCTGCCGTGTGATTGGTTGGCAGGTCAACTCTGTGGTAACTGGTCAGTTCTGAGCTCTCAGTGCCATGTTTTCAACAGCTCTGCATTCATTCCAAAGTCTGGTCTGGAATGAGCTTGCTACTACAAGTCAATGGGCTTAAACTGCTGATCAAACAACGGGAGGATGTCACACTGGTAGGTCCATTCAGAGGTGCCAGGGAAAAAGAAGATTAAGTTAGTCCTGGAGTCCTGATACTAGGCTTTTTGTCTTGTTCATAGATCTAGCAGGCCTAAGAGATATGTTAAATACACTGAGGGGTGAATAAAACTTTAGAAAAAGCATTAATTAGGCTCTTAAATGTTAAGAAGTTGCAGTTACTCAGGGCAACGCAGTAACTGATTTGTATCCTTTAGACTGCTCTTTAAGCCAGTATTGGGAAAGGTGTGCAAGTGAGCTTGTGCTGCTGTGTACAGTAGCCAGTCTGTGGAAAAATAATGTGTGAAAATCCTGCCCTATCTCTAGAAGGGACTTGCCTGTAATTGGCCTTTGAAAGGCAATGAGCCCTTTGTTTTCAGGGTGTTAAAGAATTTCGCCCCTTTTTCTGGGGATTTCTTCTGCTAAGTAGAACAAGCATCAAAAAGAAAAAAGTGAGTTGTCTCCAACATATTCAGTCTCAAACTCCTGGTGGCAAATGTCCTTTTTAAGCTCCTCATAAAGACCACATGGTAGGCCAGGCAGAGTTCATCAGTGGTTAAAATCTGGAGCATTAAGCAGCAGAACGTCTCAGTCAAGTCCTGAAAAGTCTGAAGGTTTATAAAGATCCAGACAGCCAGAGGGATATTTGGACTTTTGCAGGGTGGCTGACGGACTGTAATCACTTGACCACCATGGCACTGTGATTTTCAGGGCAGGATCTGGCCTTTCATGTGGCATGTGCTTGCACCAGCACATGGGCGAACACAGAGCACCATTCAATCTGTGGATGCCTGCACGGCCCCACTTTTATAATGCCCCTCGGGCAGCAAATTTCCTAATGTAATTGCAATGAATTGAATCAAGAATTGCAAACAGCGCTGACGTAGTTTGACTCGGAACACAGCCTTGTTCAAAGAGCTGGTCCTGCAGCGCACACACTTTTACACACACAGACACACATATCCTGCCCAGTGAGCCAGCAGTCAAAAGTTCAAGGCACCCGCCGAGTGGATTTAAAATCCCACAGCCTGCACATGTAAGAAGTCTGGATGAGCAGCAGTTTGTTTACACTCCTCGCTGACAGGCCTCCTTTTGTGGTGAGCTATCAGTGGAGTGTTGAGGCTGGAGGAAAACTCTGGGCCGAGTGTGCTTTATCTGAGCCGGGCAGATTACAGCCAGTGACATGGGGGCCAGCCAAGAGGATTGGGAGGTAAGCAGCCTAAACCTGCGAGAACCAGACAAGCCCTCATGCCCAGTGTTGCACTTAATTAGCACTTTCCTGGGAGACACTCGCATCACATGACTCATGGGATCAAGGTCTTATGTCTGCAAAGAAGAGCTGTTTAATCTTGGGGATTGCTCTTTTGATGGAACCTCGTAGGAGGTGGCGGGGTACACCGAAACAGCCTTCACAGCCAATCAGTGTTTCTTCAAAAGCAGGGAAGCATTGGCTGATTGGCTGTGATTTATCTCAAACTGGATGTTGCATCTCCAATTGATCAGACAGTGGCTTGTAGAAGTTCAGACGGTCTAATGTAATTTGTTAGATTGATGTTACATGGCTTAATCAGAGTAATTGGATTCAGCCTGCTGTGTTTGTTGAAGAGTTTTTAATGTTTGGAAACATGTTTTAGCCAACATTAAGGATTACCTTGTTAGGATTTTCCATCATATTGACAATTCCGCAATATATAAATACTGGATGTGGACTTCTAATCATCTTAAATAATATTGGAAGTATTTTATTCTAGGAAGGGGACTTAAGCAGCCTCCAAATGGAGCTTATAAAGATGTTGTGCATGAATGTGCAATGCTTTGTGTCCAAGTGGTAGCCATATGGGAACACTGTTGCACAGATGCCAAAGCATTGACCTTTCTCTTCCTGACTTTCTACATGAAAATTCAAACAGTACATTACCTCCATGTCTTTGTTTCTCAAGCAAAGGAACAAAAGACATGCCCATGCAGCTCACATGCTGGGCCTTCACTTGCAAAATATTGTTTTGGTTCTATGTGTGACTAAAAGGTTCTGCCTATGGGCTCCAAGAGTTAAAAAAAACATAAACAGCCCAATCTTAACTTTATTCAGAAAAGTCCATAACATAATTTTGGCAGCTGGAAACGTTCCAGCAGTTTTCAGCATTATGGTGATAGTTGGGAAGTACATACCCACACACTCAGTGTCACCTGCTTTCTCTAAAGGAGCAAACAGAAGTGACCAAGTTCCCCCAAAACAGCTTAAGTTGCACCAAAGAATGTAAAAGGTTATTTCTTGTCTGATCTCCAAAAAATATTCATACAAACTCCTACTCAATGCCATTAATTTGGCATTATTTATAAGAAATTTTAAATGTAAACCTAATGTGCCTTTGAGAGGATGAAAACAATCACAAAAATCTCCTTGTGTTACAAAAAATATCTACCCATTGTACATCTGAGGTGCAAAAAAAGTCATAAAATGAATGTAACTTGCAAAAATGATTTGAAATGCTTAACAATTACAGTGGCAGTAAAAGTATGTCTTCTAATAATAGTTCCAGCTTTTGAAGTAAGAAGGACCAAAGTCTAATCTTCACAGGTCTGTGTGCCAAGTTTCCTCTGCTTACCCGAACAACCAGTTGTGTTACTAATGAGGTGACAAAGACTTAATCCACCAGGCTTGTCTTGCTAGACTACTGCCATTTGTGTGAACAAGAACACACAACCACAAACCCTGTGTTACCACTAAACCTGGATTAAACCAGGACTCAACTCTGCAGTGATGTTTGAGAATTTTGCCTTCTGTGGCCCATGTTTACCCTAGATTTACTGAGAGCTACCAGGTTATAAACTGAGTTCATCAACAGTGGTCAGAAAACACATCATTAAAGTCATCCAGACGTCAACAGGCCAAGTCAAAAAATGATAAAATGCTCTTCAGACTCGCAACAGACCAGAGAGTTTCAGATCTTTCAAAAGTGGAAACCACAGACAGTGAAACAGTCTCAGATTATTCTGATTATTATGAACCTTTCTCCACTGATGTCCTCCAGTTTAGACCACACATCTGCTGCTTTTGGTGAAAAGCATAAACACTCCATAGACACATTCTCATAGAATCAATGCTAGAGTCTCGAGGTGTACTGATGAAAAAAATGTGATTGTAATTTTCTATGAAAAAAGACATACTGTTGCTATATTTATGTGTAACCATGACGAGGTAAAATCTAGTTGGGCTTTCTCACTCTCGTTGACTCTTGAACACATGGCCACCTGGCCTGGAGTCACACAAAGCAAACATTTTTGTGCACACGATCTGCGTTTTGGAAAGCGCAGTTAGTTGTAGTATGTCTATTTGTCCCCATGGGGAAATTGGGGTGTGGCAGGAATCACCAACGTTTGGCCACAAAATAACAAATTAACTCAAATTTAATGTTAAGCTTAAGAAACAATCTTCATTGACTCACTAAACAATCCAGCCACACCAGGGCTGGGTATTGGTAAGAACCTCATGATTGGATTTGATTTTGATTCTTTAGGTTGTGATTCGATTCAATATTGATTTAACTGCTGCAATGTCAATTCAGTAAGAAGTAGAGATACACAAATAATAGAGAATAATGTTGGCAATCCTTAAATTTTTATTTTCATGCCAATGCTGACATATTCGTGTTACCCCTCATATTTGAGCAATTAAACATCTGAAAATAAAAATGTGCACATAGGCCTGTCACGATAATCAATAAATCAATTAACTGCAGGATAAATAAAAAACGTCCTCAGTAAGTTTGCCGACCCCGATAAATTGAAATGCATGAATGTTTGTTTCCCTCCTCTCTTTCTACCAAACAGGCTGTATGAGAAGATGGTTCACTCCCTCCATCTTTCTCAATGCCTGGGTGCGTTGGTTTTATTGCGGGATTAGCAGGGTAGGGTTAATGATCCATCAGTCATTCATTCAATCTTTGGGGGGGAGGTGGTGCCGCTTGCGTGTACACACACAGAGCTGAAGTAAGCGTCCTGAGGAGTAATGAGGAAACAAACACAATATGAATGATGGCACGAAAGCTATGGTTCCTAAGCTGAATGCCACAGCCCCAGTGTGGGAATAGTTTGATTATAAACAGAATGAACAAGGTGTGAGCCCATGAACACAGACGAGCTGATATGTCACATTTATTTGAAAGTAGTGGCGACGAAGAAGGGGAGGTTCAACGGAGCCTTCATCCTGGCAGTCAGTGCTTACTGTGGCATTTGGTCGGCAAAGTAAATATAAATAAAACAGCACAACATGATGCGCGCTCACAGACAGTGTCGTGCGCTACATTGCAAAAAAAATGCAGGCTCTCAATATGGTTGAAAAGCCAGTGTTTCAGGAAATGCTACAAACATTTGACAGACAGTACGAATTGACTGGGGTAACGAACATGTCTGAAACAGTTCCTGAACGGTACAAACTCCATTCCATTTTATTAATTGTTTTTATTGTTGTGTGTGTTTTTATCAGAGTTTTTTTTTTTTCTTTACAGAGACAGGGTCTGTTTGTTTTATTGTTTTTGATTATGTTTTTTTACTTAGTTTTTTCAAAAAGAGAGTCTATTTAATTTTCATTGTTTTTTTTTCTTTTTTTTATTTATTATATTGTTAATTATTTTTTATTTAAAAGCTCTTGACCTTCCAGTTACAGTTAAATATTTGTAAAAAAAAAAAAAAGTTTATTGCTTTTGATATGGTGTACTCACCTTATTACGACATATAACTACATTAATGAAAAAAATGATGTTTCAAAATAAAAGTGACAATAATATCATTTATTGGCTATAATGTTTTGGACAATTATGGTCCAGCAAAATTTGTTATGGTGACAGGCCTTTTTGCACAGATCTAAATTATTTGTGCATATGCACAAAGTAGAAACTTGACAGTTAATGCTAAAATTACAAAGTCCACCTTGTCTTTTTTGTATATTTTTTTGTCGATAAATGTTCAGGAATTGTCCTTTGAATACATTTCTTCAGCTTTTTTTCATGAAAATTAAAAAAAAAGCTGCTATTTGTCATTATTATGTTATAAATGCTTTCGTCAGCGTGTAATTACAAGAAAGAACAAAAATGGATTTGAATTATCAACAAGATCTTCTTCCTAAGCTATTGTAATGAATCATGCAGAAATTTCTGAGATGACCAACAATAAACCTAATCTATTTACATACAAGCATTTTTGGTAACATACAGCACATCGTGTCTATGTTAGTTTTTTGTAATAGACCTTGTTAAGGTGTTTTATACTGGTGACAGTCCCTGAAGCAATTCCTGCTCAGCTAAAGAAGGAGATCTTTCTTCCTCCAGTATTTCCAAAATTCCTATGTATGGAATCCGTAAAACACAAACTATGATGAAAAAGACGATCAATGACTTAAAAGACTGTAAACAGCGAAAATATGCTGAAATACGGCAAACAGAGAAAATACAGCAAAAGGATGGAAAGAAAACACTCCAGAATGATACTAACACTTTTGTTTACAATATTTTACATTGTTTACACAGAAACTACTGATCAACCACCAATAAATCGCACAGATGTTCGGCTCTCAATCCCCTCGTGCTGCTGTTTGGCTGAGCGCTCCTCCTGGCCCTCCCTCTCAGTCCAGGCAGCCTCTACCAAAATGTACCTTCTCAGCAATCAGCATTCAAAGTTTGTTGATATTATTACGTTAACACTTAAGGAGTTACGGTAATTTGAACCATGCATGTCTACCTCTGTCACCGGTGACAGCTTTGTATTATAAGGATAAACACTGAAAAAGTGCACAGCATTGGCCAGGAGGTGAATCAGTTTGGAGGATTAGCTGAATTGATATTAATCTGAGGAGGCAAATGTCACAATGCATTGATGAATCAATATCTTTACCCACCTCTATATCACATAAAGAGAAAAAAGGTGGTTGTGATGGGCAGGAGAGTCCAGATCAGCTAAACCTACAGAACCCAACTGTTGAAATGATTGTGTTGCATACTGCACACACCGCTCATTTGACCAGTTTTTGGATAAAGTGGGCCCTAAATTTGGATTTCACTCTCTCCTTTGTTGGCAGCCTAATGTTGGCAAGTTTTAACTCTGGTCAATCTCACCAGATGCTAAGACCACCCACTGCACAGTGTTGACTCCAGAGACAGGGCAGAGAACAGGAAATGTAAATGAAGTGTGTCCCGCTGTTCTTAAGTGCATTCCGTTAATTTTTTAAGGTTAAAATCTGGGTAAAGAGTGACTTAAAGTGTGGTGTGCCTGTGTTTAATTGTGTGGAACACCCTTGTTGTTCTTGTTTTGTTCTGCTTGCTCTCACCAGGGTTCACATCATAGACTGCGAGATCCGGAGTATGACTAATCAAACATGTTTGGTGTTTACAATTTTAACTTTGAAAGGCCCAGTCCTGAATGGAAACAGGAAAATAACTTTAACGCTATTGAGACCACACACCTATTATCTGGATGTACTAGGCCAAAATGTGGTTTTAACCCATGCTCTGCAAAGGCAGCCTTAGGCTGGCAGTAGTACACAGGTAATTTTTCATCTTAACTGAATTTGAAACACAGAGTTTTGGCACTTTTAGAAGTTTATTCAACACCATAAACCTCAAAATGCACTATGGACGATCCAGCCAGACCACAAAACCACACACCTGATGTTTGTGGGAACAAGTTTTACAGTAGAAATTGAACAGACGAGATGCTGGTTGGGCAGAGGGGTAACCTTCCCGCTACCCTCTCTGTCCCCCTTTCACAAGCCTATCCACTGTCTCTTGAGGTAGGAGCATGAAATTGTTGTATTACACTGAACATTTGAGGGCTTTTTGGACAAATTATAACGTGCCACCAACCTCAAACAGGGTCCTTCCCCCAGATTGTTTGGGGTTGGGGCTGGATGGTCAAATTAGGTCTAACCTATCATAATATAGTTCCATATTTGAGCCATCCCAGTCTGTTAATAATTTTGTGAAGAGTCCTTTCTTCTTCTCATCATGTACACATCTGGTGCTGTAGGTGTAGTTTCCACAGAGTGATCTGTAATCAAGACAAACCTCACAGTCACACTCACTGGGGGGATTACACCCCCACACAACTGAACTTAAATACATATTACACCCTAAGACTTATACTCAAAGTGATGGCCAGATAGAGGGCATGTGTCAGTGAGCAGCATATTTACAGTGTTTAGTTTGCCCCACCAGTGCCCCCTACAGTTCAGGGACATCAATACACAAACTCAAGGAGCATGACTGTAAGTGCCTGACTGAGTCAAAAGAGGAAAGGGCCTTGGAGTTCCAACCTCTGGCTTGACAAATGCCCCTGAGGAGTCAGATGTGATACTTGAAAGTAAATTGTAGTTAAATATGTCTTCAAATAGAATAAAGTTGTTCTAAAACATTGCATAATAAG
This sequence comes from Scarus forsteni, assembly GCA_036419115.1. Lineage (NCBI taxonomy): Eukaryota > Metazoa > Chordata > Actinopteri > Labriformes > Labridae > Scarus > Scarus forsteni. Next base: position 5,649,475 of record JAZDUH010000459.1, read on the forward strand.
CTGTGCGTGCATCTTAAAATCACCTGTGTCAATAATTCCGGGATTAGAGTGAAACCAGGACGGTAGAACAAGACCGCTGAAGGTGGAGAAGCCCAGGATGAGGAGGTTACGAGATGAGTTTAGGTCCACATACTGTGAGGGAGAAAGAAAGGAGAAATATTTTAACCACACACTACAACGCTGTTGTTGGACTGCGACAGAGTGCTCTGCTGCTTATGTGTGTCATGGCTCCCTTGTCTTTGCTTAAGGAAATGTAGGATGCTGGGATGCTACTGCACTCTACTAAATAACTAATATACCGAAAAGATATTTGACCCAGAGAACAACAGCTCTACCACAAAGCTACTGAAAAATCTGGGGAAACTACAAACAATGCAATTTGTAGTGACATTACTGCCCGTGACTGCCGACAGGGTCATGCACATGTGGGGCCCTTTGTCTTAAGACAACACTAGTTTGTCTGCTAATCCACCCCACATTGCAAAGCAAAATCTGCAAAGAAATTTTAGGACCATCAGAGTTCAAATGAAATGGACAAGGTGTCTATATAGTTTGTTTTCAAACTTTTTGGAAAGTTCAACTCTCATCAAGTAGGATGTTGACTCTTGGAGTTAAACTGAAGAACGCTTGATCGACACTTCTACATAGTGTTCAAAGTGCACTTTCTTAGAGTATTTTTACTGCTGTATGTATTTACTATATATTAATGGGGAAAATAAGCTGAATAAAGGAAGTCAAAGAAGCACAAATCTCCATCTAAGTTGCTCATATATTGCTGTTGCATCTATAAGCAATAGTCCCATGATAAGGTTACCAACATTATATGATACCTTGACACTGAAAACCCACACCTAGCACTCGAAATCATGTTAATATCATTATGAAGTAGACAGTTATTGAGCAAAAACAATCAGCTATCTGGGTCACCACAAAAATCATTCTTAAGTTGGGTCATTACCAACATCTCCTGAAAATATTAGCAAAATCCAGTCTGTAGTTTTTGTGTGATCTTACTAACAGACAAACAAAATGGGTCAAAAACAAAAAAAACTGCTGTGGGTGTGGGCTTGTGGCTTCTTTCCCTCTTTTTAAATGATGAGGGACTGGTGGTATGATTGACTCTGATGGTGTCAGATAAAAGTGCAGAGGGAAAAACTCAGAGCTTAAGATCTTATAGTGACACCCATGGATTTAATTCAGTGAAATATCTTAACACTTGTTTGGACACCAGCTCCTTTTCAACTGAGATTGAGTTTACAGAGGTTTTACTTAACTCTAAGGCCCCATCCACACAAACACAAAATGCTTTACAGTTTCAAGAATGATCGTCAAAAAGACGAAGGTGTCTCCGAAAATGTGTGTGTGTCTACATGAATGCCCTCAATATGCATGAAAACACTGTAAAACACATACCAGACCTCTAGGGGCGCTGTAACAATATGACGGAAACAAGTGGAAACAAACGAAAAAAACAGTGGCCATGCGCACTTGAGGCAAAAGTTGTAAACAGAGATTGTGATAAAGTGATCATAAAGTGCCGCAATGTGTCCGTGACAATTGTTTGTTCAACTTGGTGATGATTGAGAAGAGGGAGATTTTGCTGCAAAGGGGATAGTAGGGTCACTAGCTTCATCAGCACATATGCTTCACGTATGCCGTCATTTCCGGCGCATGTGTGTCAATGAAGATAAAAAACTATGACGTAAGCGTATCTGAAAACTTGCGGAGAGCCAGTAATTACGGAGCTGCGTATACGGCATTTCAAAATCTTTCCACTCTAGAACCTGGTTTCAAATGGATGATACGCAGATTCAGCAAAAAACGTATGCGTTTAGACCTCGGTTTGTCTTTGTGTGGATGGGGCCTAAAATGCAATCAACTTTGCATTTTCTGAAATTTTACCAACACTTAAAGTTTAACTCAATTGGTTGTTAAGCTCTGTCAGTGTTATTTTTATTGTTTAGTGTATGCGCTGTTGCCTCGGTTACTTCAGATTTGAAATGTGTTTTAGCAACATGGTATGTAACCCAATAACTTGAGCTGCAGTGACTAATAACCTTGTTAGGCCCAGTAATTTATTCCTGTCCTGAATCTCTTCAAAGTATTTCAATAACATGTTACATTGGTAAGCTTAAACCTGTTTCTTCATACAGAAGATTATCATTGGAGTGAGTCATCATCTGAATGATGTGTGATTCACAAAAAGCTCTGATCTCCTCGAAATGACCACCACCTTGACTGTCACATTTTGGGGTCAGGAGAGCTGCTTAAAAATACAAGTCAAAGTTGTTTGTTAAATAAGAATTTGATGTGTTTAGACTTGAAATACATCTTTTTGGTGGTGATTTGCGCATATGAAAATAATAGAGGCAGTATTAATGAGTAATGTAATGATCACACAAAAACTAAATTAATTTAGACAATACGGCAAACAGTTTAAGGAGAAATCTCTGTCGGAACTCTGTGTTCTTATGATTCAGTGTTACTAAATGATAAAATATAATTTTATTGTCAAATGTTCCAAAACTCCCTGCAGGATCAGAACAACTTGACAAACACATTGGAAGTTATTGTGGTTCCCAGGAAGAACATTCGGCGCTCCCTCACAGACAGCACCAAGTGGTTCACTCTGAAATGAGAAGATTTTATGGAAGAGCTGAAGTGTACGTCAAAATAACTATCTGAGACTGGGTTGGGTGTTTCTCTGCATGTTGACGGAATTTATTCCAACACCCAAATTTCCCAACAAGGGTTAGTGACTCCCATATGAAAGATGTGAGGTTGACATGCAAAAAGAGCAGCAGAAAAAATATCTGTCATGTAGCTTAAATTGTTTTACCATCTCAAAAACAACAGGATGCACTCTGATTTAATTCTTTAGTTTGATTCTTCAGTGATTTTTTTATTCCCTATTTGAGGGTTGGCAACGTTGGTCACCCAGAAGGCCATTTTTTTGCAGTTACTGACATTCACATTTAATCTACTGAGCTGAACCATACTTGTTATACAAGTTATAGGACATTTACAGATTATATAGGTGCATTTTACTGACATTTTTAATTATGGAGTTTCAAAGAAGCAGTTACAGCCAATCATTCTATTTTCATGAAAATATTACCATTCCAAACATTATTAGGGCAGACTTTGGTCAGATTTTCTACATGCACATGCACTTGTTTTAAACAGAATATTCTGATACTTTTTCTTGACTGGTGGAAAACCGGAGAGCCTTGGACTGCCAGTGCCTTAGAAGACTTTTGTTTCACAACAACCACAAAGTATATCAGAAACACTGGTGGCCTTGTGGTCAGAAGGTCCAGTGTTGAGACATGGAAGTCCTTGAAGCCAGCAACCAAGATACAAGTCCCACAGCTTCTGTTCTGCACATCATTCCCCACTCTGTCTCTCTTTCTGCATTTCAACATTTGCTGTTGTCTGACCTAAATGAGGCAAAAGACCTAAAATAACAAACAACTGTGAGAAAAATTTAAAACTTGGATATATTTGTATGCAGATACTAGTGTCTTAAAAACATGTAAGTGATAATTTAAATTAAAATATAGCCTTCATGAAGCTGGAATGATTAAGTTAACAATAATAAATCAGTATTAAGCCTCAGTCTCACATTCCCGTTTCTCATGCCGATTGTGCACAATTGTCATAATCCTGGTGAAACATGCTTTGGTCGTGGTGCATGTGCTACTTGGACTGGATCAGCGTAGTTTTGTCCTGGATCAACGGCGGAGGGTCCCAACAGTTTTGAACTGTTTAAAACTGTTGTGGAGAATTGCTGTTCTCGGAATAGCGGGGTGGAAGCCTAATGCAGTCCTAAGGTGAATGGTATTAGTGTGGCATGTACGGAGCTCAGTCGGGCTGATCGTGGCTCAATCCTGAAAGCTTTCTGAGGACGACTGACAAGGATGTATTCATCTGTGCCCCGACTGTGTCCTGTTCAAGACGGCGCAAGCGACGAGGCTCAGTCTGGGCTTGAGCCCGAGTGGGGCTGACGTCGTGTCAGCGGGATGAAAATTCATGGAATCCTCATCATATCATTGTATTAACCTAACTGGAGCGGGACAAACACCCCCCCAAGGGCTGTAGAGGCGCTACTGACGGTGTACTTACTGGGTGTGTCCAGGGGTGAGACAGTCATTTTATCCCATATCATAGCGATCACACCAGCCTTGTCAATCGTTTGCAGTCGTGTACAATCGCTATGAGAAATGGGAATGTGTGACTGGGGCATAAGTAGTTTTAAGTAAAAAAAAAAAATGGACTAACCGCTGTGAGCTTGTTCAAGGACACAACTTCAAGTTCATATCTGACAAGAATAATTAATTTTCCACTTGACAAACAGCTACAAGATTTCCAATTTATTTCCTTTGATGCTCTGCCAGTCCAGCCCTGCATCAGGACTGCTCTCTTGCCGTCCACCTGCATAACCTTGGCACCATACGGTATTCTCTGATGTGTCATAATTCAGTCATATGAGCAAAGTCCTACCACCTAGTGGTCTTTTCATGCTGCAGAACCTCCAGATGATTTTCTCCGTTACCCTGCCAGTTGTGCCCTGCATAAGTACTGCACTCTTGCTTCCCACTCTGGTGTTAAGCTAATGACAATTATCAGTCCATTTATGGTGCAAGATTTCCAGTTTATCTGCTCTGGTGCCCTGCCTGTTCTGCCCTGTATCCGTCCTACTCTCTCACTATCTACCCTCCCCCGACTCTTTTGACTTTGAATAATTGTTGGAATTATTTTTTCTTATCACTAAAGTTGCAGTTTTTCTTAAAAGTTCTTGAAGAAAAAGAAAAAAAAAGAAAAAAAGATCAGAAGTTCAATCCTCTGCTCCTGTAGGTACATGTCCATGTGCCAAGACACTTGACCCCAAACCGCTCCCGGTGCTGCGTCAGCACATGAGTATGAACAGGATTAGCTAATACTGATTCACTAATACTGACAGACATGTAACATTGAAGCCCACACCATGAGGTGTGACAGCAAAGCGAACAGTGACCTGTGGTTTAAAAAGTTCTCTGACTAATACGTAACCTGGAAAAGTTAAAAAAAAAAGTAAATGAACTAATAAAATGTCAGATCTGTTTGTTTCTTTTCTTTTCTTTAAATGTTCCAAATTTTATTTTTACAATCTCATTGTCCTGCTCTAATTTCTAAAGTGGCTTTGTGTCAATCGCCCCCCAAAAAATATTTGAACTTTGTTTGTTCTGTTTTATTTTTGAGTCCATGTTAATAAAGTTTGGCTGTTGTCACCAGTTTATTGATGCATAAATCAGGTCATATAAATTTTGACCCTTTCAGGAGTTTATCTTTACTTTTTTTCTCTGTGTGAGTTCACTGGTAAACTATTAAGATCAGAGATTGCTTTATGAAATGCATGGCACAATGTTCTGTGTGGAGTTTGCATATTCTCTATGTGTATGGAGGGCATTTCATCTTCCTCCCCAAGACCAAAATTTACTTTCAGGAGTGAGAGCATAACTGGTTGTTTGTCTCTCTATGTGGCCCTGCAATTGGTTGGCGACCAGCCCAGGTTGTACCCCTGCCTCTTGTCCAGTGTCAGCTCATCTCAAGTCCCTTCCATCCCCTAAATAAGCACTATAGATAATTGATGGGTGGATTTTACTATTAATTTCATTTTTGTTGTGGTTTTATTCTGTAATTTGTGTTGATTCAGACAAGTCAAATTTACTTCATGTTTAAATGATGCTGCTTTAATTTTAAATGGAAAAGTAAGGACAAAAATGTTTTGTAGTTGGTGACGTGAACTTACATGCGCAGCAAAAAAAAGAAGAAAAAAGTGGATTACAACAGTTTGGGAAAGCAGGAAATGGGGACAGTTTCACTTTTGCAGGTCAAAGATTACCTTTCAATTATCCTGGAGCTTTCTGTTAATTTTTTATTATTTGTAATATATACATCCAAAGCATAATGTGTATTTGAACTAACCTGGCACACCAGGTGGATCAATTATTTCACTAGCCAATTTGGGCAACAGCCCAACATATCAAGAAACCATGTTTTTCCAGACATCTCTGTTCCCTTTGAGTTATACTGACTTTCTCTTTTATTGCGTTTGTACCAAGTTATTATGATCAAATTTTAAACACTCTCCTGGGTGCTGTGGCGTGGGCGTTGCTCGGAGCGGACCTGCTGCGGATCCTCACCTGTTTCCTGTTGCCCTAATCAGCTTCCTCATTTAAAGCCGGGAGCTTCCTCTGCTGATCGCTGGCTGATTGCACTTCACTAGTGGTCTCCACAAGCTCCTGCCACCGCCATCACCACCTGTATATCTCTCACTTTGTTTTGAACTTTTTTTGGAGCAAAATAAATCCTGAGTTAATCATCTTCCTGATCGTCTGCCACAGCTCTGGGTCCAACCTTTGATTCATTACCACCATATCCTGACAAGCACCTTTTAGAAAAATGAAATACCTAAGATCTTCTAGGATAAGAGTGCTCCACAAATAAAATTTGGCATGCTATGATGCTGAATTATGTTTACCTGGAGGTTGGATATTCCCACTGCAGCAATCATCCCAAACATAACGAGGAACATGCCTCCAATAACAGGGTCTGGGATGGTGATGAATACTGCCCCGAACTTCCCAAAGATTCCCAGGACGATCATCAGGATACCTGTTGTTTGGAGGACCAGCCTGCTGCCAACCTGAAATAAACACAACCACAGAGATTTATTATGAAGAGCAGACTGTGCAGAATGGTATCATCTGTCAACTTTACCATGTCAGCTTTGGTTTAACACCAGCACTAAGTGGGAAACTTTAATGTGGGATTGTGAGTAAGAGGCCGACGGAGAAAAAAGAGTGGACAGGAAGAAGAGTCCTGCTGAGCCCATAAAGTGCCCAGCAGGAGCATCGGGTTTAATCTGCAGGAGAAGCTGCGTTCTACAAAGACGGGTTGTTATTTCAAACAGGCTTCAATACATCAAACTGACACCTCGGCCCACCACTATATACTTTTCACATACCAGGGGAGCCAAATATGTAAAGTAACAGAGGATTTTTTTCCTGGCTCAAAAATTAGGCCATGCAGCTTCCCTCAAAGCTGCACAGCAAACCCTTTGAGCAGAGCATTTCTGATGGAGCAGGTAGAAAACAGCTAATATGTCAACAAATGCAACATCTGCTGTAAAAAGCCTGACATGACTATAGTGTGGCAATGGACTTGGTTTTGATTGTATATGTCAGATCAGGTGGGGCTTTTATTTTCCAAAATGCAATAACAGGTGTTCAAGGCACTTTACAATAGAGCAGGCTAAGGGGGATAAACTCCTTACTTATAGATGCACAAATGAACATAACTTATACACACATATACACACACACATAGACAAATTGTTGATACCCTTCCTTTAAAAGAAAAGAAAGCACAATGGTCGCTAGCAAGTAATAATAAATAAAAATGTACTGAAAACAAATGAAAATCAGACACTGCTGTTTCATTACGGTTCAACAGAATGATTAAAAAAAACAAAGTTATGAAACTGGCCTGGACAAAAATGATGGCACCTTTAACTTCACATTTTGTTGCACAACCTTTTGGGGCAATCACTGTTGCCTCCATTTGTTGGTTTGTTTGATTTTTTGTTTGTACGTTTGTGACCAGGAAAACTCAATATGTTCTGGATAGATTGTGCTGGCATTTTCAGGGAATGTTGGTCACAACACAAGGGAGAACTACTTAGACTTTGGTATTGGTTTAAATCCAGGTGCAGATCCAGGATTTTTTTTTTTTTCAAGGATTTGATTACATTGCAAGGAAGGCCAGATTTCCACATTTTGTGGCATAAACTCACCCACAATGTTCAAGTTCAAGTTCAACTCTGAGGGAAATTTGCTGTGCAAGCAGGTAAAAAGAACTTTAACAGTCACCACAAGTCATTCACAAAAACAAAAACACAGGAACACAGTACTGGAAAGAAGCAACCGTGAGCGGACCAGAGATGGAGTCATCCTAAAAGACAATTATAATCAGTGGTCAAGCTGATTCAATTTTTGCATTTAGCTCAGGTGTGACTTGAAGGATAAATGAGGTTTTCATCCTATTTGATTTGAATACTGGTAACCTGTGTCTACTGCCTGAGGACAAGAGATCAAATTCCACATGAAGAGGATGATCAGGACACTGGACGGTGTCCAGAGCCTTGGATCTTTAGCCTTGCAGAGCAGACAGACCTGTCTGATTCTGAAATCCTGCAGGACTTCTGATTCTGATGCAAGGCTCCGGACACCGTCTTGCTCTGTCTTGCAAGCCACCGTTGTCCAACGAATTCACGCGGCTGAATTCTTAACGGCCCAATCAGGGAAGAGAGGCGGGAGCTGTAGAATGCAGACGTGACGACATCCGGAAGTTGAGAACATACATGCCGATTAGCCTATTGTCCTCATAGATACTAAAACTTGGCGAAATCTGCCCTCTCAGAAGTTTACTTGTAGGGATTGTATTTGACGAGGTTCATGTCACATATAAGTGTTAAATGAATCATCTGTGTGGTACAATTTAGTGTAAGACGATAGTATAAGGCCGTTAGCTCTTAGCAGCTAAGTTAGCGGCTAACAGTCATTAACTGCTGTTAGCTGTTAGCTGCTAAGTTAGCCACTTTGTATGCTACATTTTTTGTTTCAATTCTTTATTCAGCCATTTCAAGTAACAAACAGGCACATTTTGCATCATACAGTCTTCAAAAATCACTGAGCAGCATCAGCAACCAATATAAAAAAAATAATAAAATAAAATGTTTATATAAAAGAAAAAAAAGACAAATTCAGTGAAAACATTGCTACATTATAGGAGGCAACCCTGCTTGATGTGGATTGCTCTGTGATAAATGTGACGAGCAAAACGATTATCCAATCACAAGCTTGTGTTTTTATTAAATGTTCTGCCCTTGAAAACAAATTTAAAGGACTCCTACCCAGATGGACTAGCGAAATATTTCTGTGGCAGATATATGGAGCTGTCCATCTGGCTTGTCAGGTTATTGGATCTTACTCTCTCTCGAAATATGTCAGATAGATCAGGTAGTTTAACACCAGTGATTTTTCCAACTACCTTTACAGTATGTTCAAGCCTTTTTCTGTCAGCCAAGGCAAGGCTCCCAAACCAAGAAGTAAAAACAAATGTGTGAAATGCCTTGGTGGAGGTTCATGCTCTCTGAGCAGCCCTAGTTTTTTTTTTTTTTTTCATTACTGGCCTGACAATTGAGATGGCTTTACAGTGGAGCTTAAACTCACGGGACTTCTCCATTCTTGGTCAGTGTTCATTTTGTTGACCAGTTATTGTTGTCATAGGTTTCAGCAACAACTTTTTCTCCCCTGACGAAAACTAGACAGTAACTAATAAACAAGTGCACATGGACAAAAGCTAGAGCTAAATTAACTGACATTTTCATCAACAGATAAAAACTAGACTAAAACATTCAACAGAGACTTAACCCAATCAGACCTACTTTGGATTTTTTGTAGAGAGTAGAGACAAGTTAGAAATATCTCTCTGAAATCTATTCTGTTTATGGCACTATATTTGTAGTAGTTTTCGTTGACTCAAAGTTTGTGAAATTTCATCAACTAAAACTAGACTCAAATTAAAACCAGGTAAATGACTAAATGATGACTAAAATTAAAGATACTTGTTATCAGCTGCTCGGGGATCGTCTGTGATCTGGTCCATTTGTTAAGGACCCTGCTCTCCTGCGCTCCAGATCGTGAGATGTTTCAATGGAGGATTCTTGATACCAGACTGTGATCATCATTGTTTATTGCATGGTCGTTACAAGTAGACAAAGATACATTTGGATGCTGGGTTAGTGAATAAATGAGAGTTGAGTGAGTGTCTCGGTCTCCATGCTGTCTCTCACACACACTCATTGTAGGTCACTTGGCATTTGGGGGATACCTATATAGTGTTTGACATTCTCTACATGGTTCTGTCTGTGTGTCTGTTCTCTATACATGGTCAAGCTATTTCTGGTTACCAGACTTCTCTGTGGGTTCTTCTGTACTCAGCATAGGTTAGTTCTGTATTGGTTAATGCACACATAACTTAATATATGGATGAAATAAGTATATAATAATAGATGTTACATGAATTGGTCCATAACTAAATAGATTGATCCATGAGTTAAATGATATATGATTTGAAAATTCATGCTATCAATAGTTAAGGCAAAAGACTATAAAAGTGCTGTCAAAATTAACGCTGTTTGTGGTATCTGCTCAACTCGGTTTGACCTCACACAGTTTGGGTACTTCCTGCTTCCTTTTGCATTACAGTTGAAAGTGGAAAGGTTGCGTTGAGGTGGATTCATTTATTATTATTGATTTCAAACCCCATCCTCATTGGTTATTCATCTGTAGTTTGTAAAAATCTCAGTCTCACCTTTTTGTCAGTACATCATGCAGCTACCCCCAAAAATGTGGCATCCTGTTATGAAAAGCACTCTCATGAGATTCTTGCTTCTTGTGGGATTCATACAGCACGTCCACCCATTAAATTCCTCTGTGCCCACTAAAACACACGCCTAAAGCTTCCTGCATGGACTCTATCACTTTCTGGACCATGTGTACACAGGTTTTTCTCACAGACACTGATTTGTTTTATTTGCTTTCATCACATAGCATTAGAAGCATCAATCATTTTTTGGAAGTTCATCTGGTTATTTATGCCTATGAGGAGTTTTTCTTTCTATCAGACTGTTCAAATTTTCCAGCAAAGTCTATAACGTGCAGTTTCGGCACAGGTTAACCTCTGAAGTTATAGAGACTTAGCAAATATTTGATTTGAGTAGTTTCCTGCTTGTCTGGGAACAGGGGCCTGTTCTATGAAGCAGGATTACTGCCTAGCGAGGTAACTTTGAGGGTAGGTTCCGGGTTCCCTGTTCTACGAGACGGGTTCACTTCTTAGCGAGGCGACTCTCCATGGCAACGTACGCTGAACGGCTAACCTGCTCCGGGGCAGGTTAGGTTCCAGATTGAACTCGCGGACTATAAAAACCCCACCCACTGACCAATGAGCTCTCTCGGCCAGCTCCTCTGCAGAAGTAAAATCTGGCTCTCATTGCCGTAACAAGATCTTCAATGCCAACACATCTGCTCCATGACAATATTTTATTGCCCATCTTAAAATTGTAACAGGAATACATGTATGGCTCATGCGGCCTACATACCACACAAAAAATGTAAACACAGGAATGAACAAATGAATGAATTCATCTTGGAAATGAATTAGACATGTCTGGTGCATGTAACAGTAAAAGTGCATGTTGAACAGTGCTATTTCAGGATGATAATGGCATGAAAGATTTTTTGCACGCTATACTTATGCATTGAGACTGTCAGCATTTTTCTGCCAGCACTCCTTCCGTGCTTTTGCAGCGGCGACGGTGTTGCTTTTGACGTTTATTACATGTTTTAATTCTTCATACTTTGTCATGATCACCTCCTGCTCCTCCTGTGTGAAGTATGCGGTCCTTCGCTCCCCGGCCTGCACTGACGCTCCAGACTGGTCCATGTTCGCGATTGGTCAGATGCGGCGGGCTCCGCCTTATATGCGTGCATGCGCTCATTGCAAAGCTGGATCCACTTATGAGGTTGATAACCAGCGTCGTCAAATTGTGTAGCGAGACCGCCGGCTACCGCGCTCAGTTCAGCGAGGTAGATCCAAGGCTGTCTCACTGGGCTGAACTCGCTTCGTAGAATAGGCCCCAGGTCCAGTGGTGTGTATTTGATTCACTCTGTCATTCTTTATGTGGATGTTTACGGAGCTGCCTGTTGCTTCTCAATGTAGAAGGTTCCATATACCATGACGGTTTACCTCATTATCACTGAATGACAACTCTGTTAAATCAGAAGTGTTATTTAGTAAAGAACAAAACCTCGTTTCTCTTCACTGACATCTGTTTCTGACACAAATGAACTCTCACTAAGAAGGAAAAAGATCACTTTTAGTCTAATAAAGGCTTTGTGCTCTCGGAAAAAAAAATCTGCATTGGTGATAGTAATTTTGGACATGTATATTGTATATCGGCAAATATTTGGTGTGACGCAACACTAATAATTAGTCTGTTTAAATATATATGTAAATGTTAGTGTAATCATTTTTATTAAATATACATATGTACTTGTCTTATTTATTTATTTTTGATAGTTTGTAACAGTGCATCTCTAGGCAATGGGCAAGGTTTCCTGTGGGGATGCACAGTAATGGATTTTTGCTTTTATCCGATATGCTTATATTTCAGAAGTCATGATCATCAATACAGACATGTTCTGTAAAGAGTTAAGTCTTTCCTGAGCTAAAACTGACCTGTTTGTGTCATTGTTACAGTTCATCTATGTATAAAAAAGATGTGAAATCATTCTAATCTTTTGTGTATCTTCTGCTAATATCACAGGCAATACATGGGACATATATGGCCAGTATGAATGGTGAAAATATCTGCAAAAACGTTTGGATCATCCAATTGCAATAATCCACTTTTTAGCCAAATATCTGCCATTTGCAATAATGGTCCAATAATATTATGAATATCTTTTTTTATGTGGCCCTCCTGATAATAGAAGAGTCCAATTCCTGATCTGGATTACAGTGCGGGTCAGATTTGGCTTGTTATCTGTTTAGTTTAGTTTAATTGTCTGCACCTTAAATTAATAATAATCCACATTACAGTGCGGAAAGGGAAGGGGAGCCTGAGGGCTTATACAAAGTCCTTTCACACATGAAATGACAAGATTAATTAATTAAAGTGTTTGACACATTCATCAGGAAAAGTTCTGAATTAATATTTTAAAGTGTGATTTTTATGTGATTAGTTGAACTTTTATTAAGCATTTACTTTTATTCTTTTACAAAAGACTCACATTAACTGTGCATCAGCTGGAAAAAGGAATGTGGGTAGTAAAGTTGTTTGGTTTATTTCATCCATGATATTTTGATGAACAGAATTATCCACTTAATTTATAGTTGCTTGTATCTTAATGAAAAATGTTCACCAATAAACAGGGATTAAACTTTATTAGACATTGTACAGTGAAAAGAATCATGCATTGGACTGCACTGCTCGTCCAAAGTGAAAAAAAAAATAACACCATCAACAGAAAGTCAATGCTCTTGCAGTAGCGCCACCTAGCTGGTGAAGCTCTCAGCCAGACAGGCATTAATTCCCCATAAATCAACTTTATTTATGCATTCCAGGAGTCATTGAGTCTGCCCTCCTTCACCTCCACACAGCCCCCAGTACATAACTGCATGCATCACATGTGCACAAATACTACAGTGTGTCACATGCTCGCACAGTGTGACTGTGACTGCGGGGAAAGTCTGGAATTAGCATGACAATCACAGTTTCCATCAAACAGGCCGAATAGTTTAAACATTTAATTCCATTTGGGAAAGCTGTGACAAAATGTCCCCTGAAATCTGATCATTTTGAAAACAAACCTTGAACTTTAACTTGGATTGTCTTCCAGCTTCTTGTGACTTCATTTACTGTAAATCACAGAGGTATACAAATTCAGTAATAAAGCTCTTCTCTAAATAGGTCCATAAGGAGCTGAGATCTATTCGGTCAAGCAACAGGGAACTGGATTTTGAAAATAAAATACCCCATGCAGCCCGTTCCACATAATAAAGAGCTTCAATAGCAAGTTTTAAAGAACCAAAATAAAGCTGCCACATGTGACCTGATTCATTGATAAACTGATCAGTAAAAGATCAAAGCACTTTGAGTTGCATATGTTGCAGGAAAAGTGCTATGTAAATAAAGTTTGATTGACTGATTGAAAAGTTCACAATAAACAAACATGCACGAACATAGAACTGGGCTTTTACTTTGAAAGGCAAAGACAGGAGGGTAACTGAACTGTGTTTATCCTGTGATGTTTACCACTGCTTTGGAAATAACTTCAGAAACGAGATAAAAAGAGCTCTCCTGTCTGTCATCGCAGAGACCAGAGTCTAAATTTACTTGCTTTACTCATGCTGATCTCTGGATCTAAACAAACAAACAAACAAACAAAAAGAAAAAAAAAAGAAATCTTCACAGCTGAACACCTGTTTTAACATTAATACTGATATTTTGTTATTATTTTACTGGATTTATTGTTTGAACTATGATATGGTTTTATTTGCTTTTAACAGTTTAATCCTCAATTCTTATTTTAAATAATATCAGTGTAACACTATTTCACTTCCTTCTGTTTGTCTTTCTCCCTTTTAACCTCATTTTCTGTTCTTTCTGATGTACAGCACTATTATTTGCTTTATTTTTTTTGTATGTGCTTCAGAAATAAACCAGACTTGACATAGGCTTACCTGCCAACTTTGCAGTGCCAATTCTGCCAGCAAAAATAAGTTGTATTGAACCATTAAAGGGAGTATGTGTACACAACCCCCCTGCTTTTTTTATATTTAATAATTAAAAGTGAAAATTATTTCAGTCAAGTATATTTCAAGGAGTACTTGACTGTTATTAGGCCCTGAGATGGGTCAGTGATTGGCAGAAACACTGATTTTCATGCATTTTATATATCATCTCTGGGTGAATAAATGTTATTATTATTATTATTATTATTATTATTATTATTATTATTATTATTATTATTGTTATTATTATTATTATTATTATGCAGGTACTCTTGAAGAAAACAGTTAAAAATGTATTTTTTTGCAATATGGTTTGAATGGAAAAAGTAGTGCCATCTGATTGACAAATATAGAAATATAAAAAATAAAAGCTGGACATGGAAGCTGGTAAATGTAAACATGAAGGAATGCATTAGTTTATGAGTAGATAGGCATGGGATCATAAATGGCTTTCTTGATGTTTCATTGGACTTTTTTTGTCATCAGGAACTAGTGTGTAATTTTTTGTGTGGCTTAGCAATTTCAGGCTAATTGAAGGAACCAAGTTGACAATTTTGAAATTTTTAGAAGTGGCAATGCTCTGGAAAACATGGGGTGCATTCATTCAACACGTTGAAAATGGCTTGAACACGGAAAAACAAATCTTATAAGTCTGTTACAGTAGTTAGGGATGCACAATATTATTGGTACAATAATGGTTTCCACAGATATTGCCATCAAATGAAGATGGTCATTTTTGGCAGATATTTAAACTATTGCTGATATTTACAGCTGATATAATGGCCATGAATATTGACCAAATGTGTCACAAACATTGGCTTTACCTGTTTAAAAGGGTTCTTTTTGAAAGACAGAGAGGTTTGTTTACCTGCTTGACTAGTTTCAACCCTCTTCCGGGGTCTTCGTAAGAAGCGTCACGTGATGGTGAAGTGACGTGTCATGGGCTGCTTTTATGGATTTACCATTTAGCAGGGAAGCTTGCGCCCCCTACTGACTGGCGCCTTCTCCAGGACCGCGTCATAAAAGCAGCCCATGACACGTCACTTCACCATCACGTGACGCTTCTGACGAAGACCCCGGAAGAGGGTTGAAACTAGTCAAGCAGGTAAACAAACCTCTCTGT